>VWZD01009796.1:3608-18084 GCA_013396695.1 Sakesphorus luctuosus
AAGCTTGCTTTACCGTGTGGTGATGTATTCCTGGGTGAGCGGGGTTGCTCATTAAAGTAACTACCCCTTATCTTATCTCCTACAAAACTTGGCTCAGAGTCTTTCTTACAGACTTACGGCAACAGTTTGGCTGCCCGGAAAGCTGGAAATACAGGACCTGGCTTACATTGATTAGCTGGTCCAGACCACGATGGAGGGGAGATAACGGGCAGTTACTTTGGGGTTCTGTAGCATTTGGCTACAGAAAGGGGGGATTTTTGCCCCTGTTAGGAATACGGAAGGGCTGGGAGGGAGAACGTGCCTTAGGCCTAGCAAGTTTCCTGGCCTGGGAGGGCAAGGGATTTCGCCTCGGAGGGACGGAGTCCCTTGGGCCACGGGAAGGGCAAAGCATACAGTATTTGCAGGAGAGTGGCTGGCAGGTCCCTGCTACGAGAGGGACGCCTCTTGAAAACTCCAGAGTCAAAGCTGTCTGGTTTTGCCTGAGGCACTTGTGCACTGGTAGTTCTGCTAGGAGGATTTGCTGGTAAAAAACTGTACTGTCTGCAGAGGTACTACGTAGAAGAACCAGCTATTGATTGCATTTAACATAGCATAATTTCAGGATATTATAGAGCTGGCAGTGCTGAAAAAGTATGAATGGTTATGC
Source organism: Sakesphorus luctuosus (assembly GCA_013396695.1). Lineage (NCBI taxonomy): Eukaryota > Metazoa > Chordata > Aves > Passeriformes > Thamnophilidae > Sakesphorus > Sakesphorus luctuosus. The sequence goes on from VWZD01009796.1 coordinate 4,255, forward strand.
TATGAAAAGTATTTGAGACAGTGGTAGGAATCTGCTCGTACACTTCAGTAGTTGAAGCAAATCTGCAAATTTGGCTTAGAAACATAGAAGAGAACATTGAATTTTCTGTGTATTTGATTAGGAAACTATTCATTGTATTTCACAGAGAAAATACTTTAAAATTTTCTCCTTAGTGTTTCTCAGTCTCCATCATTAAATTTAAACTGGTTTTAATCTGCTATTTTGGGAGCGACTGATCATAATTTCATAAAAAGTATAGTATTCATTAAGATAACTATTCAGTTTGAGATGTTGCAGTGTAAGATAACATTTTTCTAGTTGTTTGAATTTTTTTCATAATGAAGTTCCGAAGCATCTTCCTATTCAAGTGAGTCAACTTGTGAGACCTGGAAAGAGGAAAATGCATTAGGCTGTTTTAATGTACAGGAAGTGCTGCCTTTAAGATCTGAAAGAACCACTAAACACTCTCTGTAAGAATCATAGAATTAACCAGTTTGGAAAAGACATGAGATCATCAAGTCCAACCTTTGATCCAACCATTGCACTTACTAGACCATGGCACTAAATGCCCCATCCAGTTTTGCCTTAAAATCCTCCAGGGATGATGAATCCACCACCTCCCTGGGCAGCCTATTCCAATTCCTGATTACTTTCTCCCTAAAAAACGTCTTCCTAATATCTAACCTAAACTTCCCTTGGCACAGCTGAAGACTGTGCCCTCATATCCTACTGCTGGTTGCTTGGGAGACCAACCCCCACCTGGCTACAACCTCCTTTCAGGTAGTTACACAGAACAATACAATCTCCCCTGACCCTTCTCTTCTCCAGGCTGAACAACCCCAACTCCTTTAGCCTCTTCTCATAGGGTTTATTCTCCAATCCCTTCACCAGCCTCATTGCCCTTCTCCGGATCCACTCTAGCACCTCAGTATCCTTCCTGAATTGAGAGGGGTCCAGCACTGGACACAGTACTTGAGGTTTAGCCAAATGCAAGTGTCAGATCTGGCAGACATTCAATTCTAAAGGAAGGATTGTTGTCTCTCAGAACAATGTATCAAAAAGCAAGATCATTGATTGCCTTTCTGAGCTTAACCTAAGGAGGAAGGCATGGCTTTTATTTTGCAGGATGATGGTCAGAGATTTTCTATTGGTACTAGCTTTGGCTTTTTCTGTGTTTTGATCACTTATTTGGATAGTTTTTGTTGTTTTGCAGGGTTTTTGTATGGACTTTAAGACGCATTACATGCAAGGTCTTGCAATAGCTTCACAGCTACAGTAACAGTGATTTATTTGTCAAAGAAACATGGAAGTGGTGGCAATGTATGACCTGGGTCTGGCTAAGTTTTCATCCTGAGTCCAATCCACATTTTGTGAGCTGAAGGAATGGACCCTTACTTTCTTCTGCAATGTAGTGTTGGGCTAAGAAATTATTCCTTCAGGTCAGATACAACTGGACATAAAAGGAGTTATGCGTGCAACCCATGAAAGCACTGGCTACTGAGGCAGGACAAATACTCTTTACTTCCGTGTGTGGAAGCTCTGATGTTATCCAGAAGAGCTGTGTTCTCCCAGAATCACTCAAAGACAGAAGGACCTCAGGATGAAGACCTTAGGGTTGCTTTATCATGCATGTCCCCTCCAGTAATAGAGAGGGGATGGATTTCTTAGAATTTTGGAGGGGATTCCATTCAGAAGCAGNCGGGCAGTTACTTTGGGGTTCTGTAGCATTTGGCTACAGAAAGGGGGGATTTTTGCCCCTGTTAGGAATACGGAAGGGCTGGGAGGGAGAACGTGCCTTAGGCCTAGCAAGTTTCCTGGCCTGGGAGGGCAAGGGATTTCGCCTCGGAGGGACGGAGTCCCTTGGGCCACGGGAAGGGCAAAGCATACAGTATTTGCAGGAGAGTGGCTGGCAGGTCCCTGCTACGAGAGGGACGCCTCTTGAAAACTCCAGAGTCAAAGCTGTCTGGTTTTGCCTGAGGCACTTGTGCACTGGTAGTTCTGCTAGGAGGATTTGCTGGTAAAAAACTGTACTGTCTGCAGAGGTACTACGTAGAAGAACCAGCTATTGATTGCATTTAACATAGCATAATTTCAGGATATTATAGAGCTGGCAGTGCTGAAAAAGTATGAATGGTTATGCTATGAAAAGTATTTGAGACAGTGGTAGGAATCTGCTCGTACACTTCAGTAGTTGAAGCAAATCTGCAAATTTGGCTTAGAAACATAGAAGAGAACATTGAATTTTCTGTGTATTTGATTAGGAAACTATTCATTGTATTTCACAGAGAAAATACTTTAAAATTTTCTCCTTAGTGTTTCTCAGTCTCCATCATTAAATTTAAACTGGTTTTAATCTGCTATTTTGGGAGCGACTGATCATAATTTCATAAAAAGTATAGTATTCATTAAGATAACTATTCAGTTTGAGATGTTGCAGTGTAAGATAACATTTTTCTAGTTGTTTGAATTTTTTTCATAATGAAGTTCCGAAGCATCTTCCTATTCAAGTGAGTCAACTTGTGAGACCTGGAAAGAGGAAAATGCATTAGGCTGTTTTAATGTACAGGAAGTGCTGCCTTTAAGATCTGAAAGAACCACTAAACACTCTCTGTAAGAATCATAGAATTAACCAGTTTGGAAAAGACATGAGATCATCAAGTCCAACCTTTGATCCAACCATTGCACTTACTAGACCATGGCACTAAATGCCCCATCCAGTTTTGCCTTAAAATCCTCCAGGGATGATGAATCCACCACCTCCCTGGGCAGCCTATTCCAATTCCTGATTACTTTCTCCCTAAAAAACGTCTTCCTAATATCTAACCTAAACTTCCCTTGGCACAGCTGAAGACTGTGCCCTCATATCCTACTGCTGGTTGCTTGGGAGACCAACCCCCACCTGGCTACAACCTCCTTTCAGGTAGTTACACAGAACAATACAATCTCCCCTGACCCTTCTCTTCTCCAGGCTGAACAACCCCACCTCCTTTAGCCTCTTCTCATAGGGTTTATTCTCCAATCCCTTCACCAGCCTCATTGCCCTTCTCCGGATCCACTCTAGCACCTCAGTATCCTTCCTGAATTGAGAGGGGTCCAGCACTGGACACAGTACTTGAGGTTTAGCCAAATGCAAGTGTCAGATCTGGCAGACATTCAATTCTAAAGGAAGGATTGTTGTCTCTCAGAACAATGTATCAAAAAGCAAGATCATTGATTGCCTTTCTGAGCTTAACCTAAGGAGGAAGGCATGGCTTTTATTTTGCAGGATGATGGTCAGAGATTTTCTATTGGTACTAGCTTTGGCTTTTTCTGTGTTTTGATCACTTATTTGGATAGTTTTTGTTGTTTTGCAGGGTTTTTGTATGGACTTTAAGACGCATTACATGCAAGGTCTTGCAATAGCTTCACAGCTACAGTAACAGTGATTTATTTGTCAAAGAAACATGGAAGTGGTGGCAATGTATGACCTGGGTCTGGCTAAGTTTTCATCCTGAGTCCAATCCACATTTTGTGAGCTGAAGGAATGGACCCTTACTTTCTTCTGCAATGTAGTGTTGGGCTAAGAAATTATTCCTTCAGGTCAGATACAACTGGACATAAAAGGAGTTATGCGTGCAACCCATGAAAGCACTGGCTACTGAGGCAGGACAAATACTCTTTACTTCCGTGTGTGGAAGCTCTGATGTTATCCAGAAGAGCTGTGTTCTCCCAGAATCACTCAAAGACAGAAGGACCTCAGGATGAAGACCTTAGGGTTGCTTTATCATGCATGTCCCCTCCAGTAATAGAGAGGGGATGGATTTCTTAGAATTTTGGAGGGGATTCCATTCAGAAGCAGCCAAAAACCAGTCACTCAGATTTTTTGTTACTGCCCTACCAGAATTTCTCTGCACCAAAATAATTCATCTCTATTATCTGACATTGATTTCTGGTCTCCCAGACCAGGGCTGGATTTGTTTAATGAAGGGTTTTGTGGAATCATGATAAAACACAGCATTCTTGTGTGGTACATGGTATTTCTGCCATCTCTATGTTGTCGCCTGCTATACAGTCAGTTTTCTTCTGATGTACATGGAAATAGACTTAACCAAAAATAAATAAATAAATAAATAAAGACTGGTGTGACTAGTATCAGTGGGCTTTTAGATAAAATCCTGTGGGGTATTAATTTTATCTATAATGTATATAATGTTTTATAATACAGAAGTAGACGGAAAAATAAAATGAATACAGACATGAGACCCTTATAACTGCAGAATGTAATTTTTCGTGTTAACAGACTATTTTGTTGGAGTTATGTAGAAGAAATGCAGATATATACAGAAAAAATGCTAACTGATCAGTCACCCCTCTGTTCTCTTTTTTCCTTTCTCTTTCTGTCTTTTTTTTTTCTTTCACTTTAGCCCTGCAGTTACATCCAGCAATGTAAAGAACCTGGCTTCACTTTTAGCCCTCTAAAAGTCCCTGTGCTGCGCTTTTCATCTGGAGTCTCCTTGCATACTACAGATCTGTCATCTTCCCTGATCTGTAAAGACTTCACAAATTTCCAAGTAACCATGTAAGACTTGAGAAATGCCCTATGAAGGACAAATTATGAGAACACAAGGATTACTTTGCTCTCAAGAGGTGCCAATGTACTAAAATCAATCATATGAATTAAAGGCTTCTGGCAAATAAATAATTCATACACACTAAATTAATTAATGTTTTTTCAAGACAAGCTCAGCGTATTTTCCTGTGTTAGCCATCAGCACATCAGCAGAGTTGTAACAGCTCTGCCATCTTTGCTCCCTATAGTCATGATTCAGGTTTCAAAAGAGGGTAAAATTTGCATACCACTTGTACATCCACGAAAAGATTACTTTTTTATTCAGTAGCCAGAATAAAGCTGTATATATATTACCCTTTTTATCCCCCCCGCTCCTCCATTGCAAGACACTAGGAGCAAAGCCACTGTTTCTTCATAAACACTCCAACTACTGGGTTGAATAGAGTTGACATTTACATAAATGGATTGCAGTGCAGTTGTTGAACATATACAGGATGATTCTCTAATCCCATTTTAATTAGATGGATGTTGCAAGCATACAAAAATTACAAGCCTAGCTCCCTGTGGTGCTGCCATACTGGCAAGGAATCAATCACCGCAGCCTTGGTTGCCATGGAAACTGATAGCTTCTGTGGCACCATCTAAGTGCTAAATGATTGGTGGTATATTCCTAATGCAGGGAGAGCAATGAGTTTTTATATCCTGTCCAGCAGCTGTGCCACAGAGTTAATTAAAAGCAGAGAACATGAAATAAATCTAAATCGGTGAAGAAATGAAATGTAAAGTACAAATTGAATTCCCATGTTGGACAGAAATTAATATGCAGTGCAAAACACAGAGCTGCCTGAACAAACAGTAGCTGTGAATCCTGGGAACTGGTACCTCCATGGCAGCTAAAACCCAAAAGTAGAAAGAGCATCTCCTTATCTTATTACCTAAACAAGCACTTTCTTCAGTGTTTGTGTGGACTGATGCTTGCAAATTACATCCTCAAATGTTAAAGTGTGCAGAAGAGCAGGAAGGACAAAGCTTAACCGAGATTTAATAAACTTAGCAACATCATTTTATTGGTTGTGAACATGATGTAAGTAAATGTTGTCTCTCCTTTACTTCAGTCTACCGGACAACCTCTATGAAAGTCAATATTATTTTATTGGTAAGCTGTCAATTTTGAATTCATATTTCAAATATCACAAGTCTAATAATTGCCCCTGAAATGCTTTTATCACAATAAAATGAGCTCTGCATAAAATATTTTTGGTAGAGTGAGATGCAGCTGACCAGGGATTAAAATGGAGCACAAAAGCATAAGGCTCCCATTGCCCAGTCTTCTTTGTCCTCAACACCACTGTTTAGAAGGCAGATTTTTGTGAGTGAGACTGCACAGCTCTGTTCTGGAAAGAGATTTAACTGCTCACACGTAACAAACATGGCGGGAGGGGAAACACACCACAGTTGAAATCACTCACACTGTGCCCAAGTGAAGGGAAGGAAATGCTAATAATCAAAAAGTCTTATTCCAGCCCCAGATGCAAGTGTGTTTTGACCAGCCATCTTAAAGTCAAGCAACAAAAATTACTTTAGTGTGCTCGACATCTGAGGCTTTTTATGTGCTTTGCATCTGTTATCTGTTTATGTTAAGTCATTTCCCCTGTTAGTCCGTTGGGTCAGCCTGATTAGTTGGGATGATGGGCCCTGGTAATTTTTTCCCTCATTTCCATCCTTTGTCTTTCCTGCTTGTCAGCCCTTCCAGCCGATGTCATCTACGCCAGAGTCTGAGGATTTTTTTTAGACCTCTGAAACTGCATAAGAAAAAAACAAAGCTGTTGGATATATCCCTCAGGATGAAGCTATGGTATCCTAACACCATATTTTTCACATTTGTGATCATTTTTCCAAAAAAAAAGTGAAAATGTTGCTTCTTTCTAAACACCTTTTAGTAGGTGTTTTACAGCTCTCTAAGGAGAGCAGATACAAGTAACAAACCTATCTTCGGCATCAGCTATGACAATTTCCTAGCAAACTTTCATGATAGAGATGGATGTCAGAGAAACTCTTGATTATAGCTTTAAAATAGCACTCCTCCTGCTGCCTGTAGTATCTTCTCCAGTAAAAGAAGAACAGATCTTCTGGAATACCTCTAGTGCAGTAAATTGTGAAGTATTGCAGTTTATTTTGTGTGGTTGCCCAAATTATGTCATAAATAAATGGTGATGAAATGTACTCATGGATCATCTTAATCCTTCTTGCCACCATGTGGTCATAAGCCTTAACAATGTCACCCTAATTAGAAATTCATAAAACCTCTCAAACTTGTTTTCAGTGATTTTTTGTCACTTTATGTAAATTCACAAGAATAAAAATCCTTGCATTGAAACAGGCAGTTTTCACTAAAGCTATTTTCTTTTCTCAAATTAATAGCAAGTATACCAGAAAGCAAGCTGAAATCTAACAGAATATCATCAACTCCTGGCATCAATACAGGCTGGGGGATGAACTGATCAAGAGCAACCCTGCTGAGAAGGACTTGGGTGTGCTAGTGGATGGATAAAAGCCTTAATATGACCCATCTATCTGCCCACACAATCCAGAAAATCAATTGTCTCCTTGGCTGCATCAAATACAGCATGGCCAGCAGGCTGAGGAACAAGATTCTGCCTCTCTACTCCGTTCTGCTGAGACACCATGTGGAGTACTGCATCCAGCTCTGGAGCCCCCAGCACAGAGAGGACATGGACATTTTGGAGTTAGTCCAGAGGAGTGCCACAAAAATGATTAGAGGGATGCAACAGAGTGTTGGGGCTGTTCATACTGGAGAAGAAAAGCTTCCAGAGTAGCCTTATTAAGACATTTCAATATTTAAAGGAGGCCTATGAGAAAGATGGGGGCAGATGTTTTAGCAAGGCCTATTGCTAAAGGACAAGAGAGGGTGGTTTTAAACTAAAAGACCATCACTTTTTATTAGATATTGTAAATAAACTGCTTCTTTATGAAAATGGTAAAACACTGAGATGGTTTGCCCAGAGAGGTGGTGGTTGCCCTGTCCCTGGAAACATTCATGGTCAAGTTGGACAGGACTCTTAGAAACATGATGTAATTGAAAATGTTCCTGCTTATTACAGGGGGGTTAACTAGATGACTTTCAAAAGTCTCTTTCAACCCAAGAGTCTGAGTCTGATGCCTAAGGATTTTAGTATATTTTGTAGATTTTTGAGATTATATAGGTTACATATATTCTCTTAGGTTGTTCACATCTTAGGGGAGTTACTAAAGCTCATTCTCACAGATTTGTGAGCTTTCTCATGCCCTGATAAGGCCATGATGTTTGTAAGAAACCACCTGTAGATAGTGAGAAGACAAAACACAAGAAGTAGGCCTAGAGGTCCTGGGAGGTCTCCAAGGGGCAATTTTGAGGACCCCTGTGGGTGAGACACAGAGGGAAATGAAGATCATGGTTGGTTATTGATATCTCATAAGTAAATTTCTGGAGAAGTTATAAAAGCCATGACACCCCTGGTCATGGGTGTGCATGTCTGTGTGCATGTCTGTGTGCAAGTGTGGGCCTCTGCATGTGTGTCGCAGACATTATGGTGTGCACCTTGAAAGCTTACAATAAAGATATACCATCTATCTTTCTCCATCAATATTTTTTCTGAGTGTCTATTTCCACAGGAAATTAGATATCAGGCAACAAGTCTATGATTCTATAATCAAGTAGTTGCTGGTGTGTTGCTTTAGTTGCACTTATTTTTGTGCAGTTGAAGAGACATTATATAGTGCATGCCATCGATGTATTTTTGTTAATATGTACAGTAATTTGGGGAGAAGTATTGTCCCACTGAATCAACTGTTTCTCCGCTTACCCTGGAATTTGAATGCTAGTACTATAGAGATCAAGTTAGTGAACCACTGGTAACTGTAAAACACAATAGTTGCTAGTTGCCCTCTTTCATTAATATAGGCATTATTATGCTTTGTTATATCATTATAGGTTTTTTTATAACAGTTGAATAGTGCATTAAAAAAATTTGAAGTATGTAACAACATACTTGTAAATAGTAGCAACCAGATACACATATGCTGTATTAAGTGAATATGTATAGTTCGGAGAATAAAATACAAATTCATTGAGTATGCATGCATCTGGGAGAGAAGAAATTATTTTGAACTTGCTTCTAATTAACATCTCTCTCAGTTTACTTCAATGAAATTCCAATGCTTAAAGCAAAATGAAACCAGAGTAGGGCCTTAAGATGAAAATTATTATTCAAATCTATAAATTACAATAGGCAGCATAGAAATATCATTGGCTCATTACAGGGCCAATGATGGTCACCTCACAAACAGGGACAGAGACAAGGCACTTTCTTTACCTCTGTCTTCAACACCGATGATGGTCTCCCTAGGGCAGTGGTCATACCAAGCCTGACACTTTGGATGACGCTCTCACGCACATGGTGTAACTCTTGGGAACAGTGCTGTGCAGAGCCAGGAGTTTAACTTGATGATCCTTGTAAGTCCCTTCCAGCTTGGGAACTGATTCTGAGATTAGCCATGACAAAAATTATTGTACTCTGAGCAGCTGCTAATCAAAAGACCCAGATATTGAAGACAGTCTGCCTTCTATAAGCTTGTCAGTTAAGTGAGAGCATCCAGCAGTTCCAGGGTCCTTAACAAAAGGTTTGGATAGAGAACGTTATTATTGGTCATTAGTATTTACTGGCATTGCAATGTTTGCAGTGTTGCCAGAGTCCATGTTTCCCATGTCTCCAAGGGTACTCAGAGTTCACTTGCGCACCACTGCTTTTATTCCTGCTGAAGACCAGAGGCATCACTGAGCCTCTTCTGGGAGTGGATAGTGTATGTGTGGGTGGGCTGGGTATGTGGTTTCTTCATGCACCTTTCCCCTTCCTTGGAATGAGCTATTTCTGAAGATGTAGTTTTCTTCTCACACAAAAACTTCCCCAAATGTCAAAATCCCCACATCTGTTGATTGAAATAGCTATCTATTGATGAAATGTCACATAAGTTTCTTGTCTTTGTTCAATATCAGGCTACCTATGTGTCACTACTTTGGATGCGAGCTATGCATTATAGTGTTGGACTAAGCTCAAAGCCTGGTTCTGACTGGTTTTGGAAACTGTTTTATCAGTATCTTCTCAGAACTGCTCCTCTGCTGAGAGAGAAATTTTCAAAAGACTTTGAAATAATGTATCTGCAAGCTCTCTGTCAGTGGGAAGCTGGCAACTAATTCACTTAAATGCCTTTACAATACCACTTTGTTCTCTAAAGTGCAATCAGTGGTGGTCAGAAAGAAAAGTTGCATTTTTCCAGCATTAATGGCGAAATTACCTTTTCTTGTTCTTTTAGACAGAGTCAGAATTTTGCCCTTTATGTCCCTTGAACCAATAAATCTGCCAGGAAATAAACCCCAAAATACAAAACCAAACACAAACAAACAAACAAAACTAAACCCAAACCAATACAAAGCATAGAGTCACAGAAAAATATGTTTCTTATTTATGTCTCTTTCTTCCTCAGCATTGACAACATATGATGTTACCTTCTGTCTTGGGTTGAGCTGGCAAAATGCCAACTGCCCAATGCAGAATCAAAGCCTCCCTCCCCCTTCTGCCAAGGAAAGGGAAGAAAGGAAAAAATACCCTCAAAACAGATTAAACTTAAACTAACTATATATATTTATACAGAAAAGAGAAAATTAAAAGAAACTACAATATAATACATAATTACACAAGTTAGATATAACAAAAAGTAAATCCCCACTGCACATAAATCCCACTATTCTAAGTACAAATCACTCTAGAGAACTCAATTGCCCAGAGACAGAGCCAAGCAGAGAGAAAGACTAAGAACAAACATTTTACTTCCCTAAGATAACATGGTAGTAAGTCAGGGCTCGGGGCCTGGGCCTCCTATCCCTCCTGGGACAGCACAGTGCATCCTTCTGGGACCACAGCCACAAAGGAACTGGCCAAGCCACTCCCACACTGGCTCCTACACTTTGAGATGATGTTGGAATGCAGTATGGAATATCATTGGCTATGGTAGTCAGCTGTCAGCTGGCCCAGCCCAGCTCGAGACAGCTGATAGTCTCAGGACTAGTCTGAAATCTAAAGTCTAAATTTTGGCCTACCTAGCTAAACCCATAACACTGCCAGATCCATTACAATACAAATTAAACAGTAGGAGTAGAGTTGGGTTTGTTTGCCTTAACATTGTGGGCCAACTTTTGTGAATCTGGTAAAGTAGAGCTTCTAGTTTGGAGTTCCTGATCTGCATCTAAACAGCTTTAAGTGGGTTTCCCATGCACTCTTGAGTCATTAGCCTGTAGTATTTAACAGTGTGATGGTTTCATCATATATGTGAAGAAGTTGACACTACTTGTTTTCTTGTGTGGCATCATTTTACCGATACTGACCTCTACAGTGAATAAAAACATATGTAAGATTTCTTTGCCAGTCCCATGCTAATACACTGGACAACAACAACAACAAAAAAATTACAGAATCAGATTACAGCTACAACAAAACACAATTTTGTATTATAAATGTAAAAATTTGATAGCATAAATAAAACAGCAGAACAACTATTTCACTTGTCAAATGATGGTATGTCATAGCCACAACAGTCTCACCACCTGAGCTGTACATAACTTATGTTTATAAAACATTTGAATATAATGAGGAAGGTAAATAGTGGATTCAGAATCACAGAATTGTAAAATAGGTTGGGTTGTAAGGAACTTTAGCAGTCCTCTAGTCCAACCCTTGCTGAATAAGTAAGGACATCTTCAACTGGATCAAGTTGCTTTTATCACTGCCCAAGCTGACCATGAATATTTCCAGGGACAGGACATTCACCGTGCTTCTGTGTCACCTGTCCCAGTGTGTTACTACACACACTCTAAAAGAATTATTCCTTATATCTAGCCTAAATCTACCCTCTTTAAGCTTAAAAGCATTTCCTCTTGTCCTGTTGCAACAGATCCTGCTGAAAATGAGTCCTCATCTTTCTTTTAAGCCTTCTTTAAGTTTTACAAGGTGCAGTAAGGTTTTCACAGAGCTTTCTCTTCTCTAGACCAAGCAATCCCAGCTCTCTCTTACCAGAAGTGTTCCACCCTCTGATCATTTTTTGTGGCCCTCCTCTGGACAGCCTCCAAAAGGTGCCTGTCTTTCCTATGCAACAAAAGGAAATGTTTTCTGGAAGAAATAGAGCAAATCTATGAAACTCTTTGCCCTTAAATGCTGTGAATGCTGACAGTTTACTTACATTCAAACCAGTTGTGTTAGTTTATGAGGAAACAGTCTGTTAAAAGGGTGTGTACCATCTCAGCATCCCTAAGCCACTAAGATTCATCACAGTGGAAGCAGAGACTATGCAACAGGAATGTATCCTGCTTGCCCTTCTCTTACACTCTTACCTAGACATGCACCCTTGATTTCTGCAATGGACAAGGTCCAGGCCTTGGCAGAGCATTGTTCTGCAAGAAGATGTTCTTATATTCTTGTTCAAGTGAAATAAAGCTGATTGAGACAGTTTTTTCTCCAACTTTTCCTAGACCCCAAAGAAAAAGAAATGTTTTAAAATGTTTAAAAGCTCTTCTAACAAGAAAATATATCAAATATTGCAAAAGATTTTCTGTGACATAAAGATATTCCCACTGTAATCTCCAGGGTTTTTTTTTCCTTCCTTACAGCTCCAGAGCACAGCTGACATACTTACAGCATTTTTCCAGATGTTTTCAGGTTTTTAATGTTCTAATTACTGTTAAAAGATTAAAAAAAACCCAAACAAGCAAACAAACAAGCAAACAATAACAACAACAAAGAAGTAAATCAGAAGTTATTTGATACCCCAGTAGGAACTAAAACCTGAAAAAAAGCCTCAGCCACCTATGAAAGGTCTCTGAATGCAGCAGCTGTGCTCAGAGGATGTGATGGCATTCACACTGCCTTCCTCATGTCAAGAGTACACATATGGATACACTACATGGATGTATAGATCATTTCTGCATTTCCTCTTCACCTGAGCAGTTCAGTCAGATGCATGAAGAACCCTCCCATTTTCACTTCCTGAGATGGCAGTCACTGAACTGGCTTTCAAGGAATTCAACAAACTACCAATTGGAAAAGCAGGATCAAGATGCTTCTCTGGCAAAAACAGTGAAGCTCTGTTGCTTTCAGCTGCTGAAGAGGAGTGGCAAGCATGGCTGTGGATACAACAGTACAATTGTATAATAGGTAGATTGCAAAAAAAAAAAAGGAGAAAATAACAAGTATGCAGTAGTAATGTGAATACATAATAAAAAGGTATGAGAACAACAGCAACACTGCCAAGGAATGGAATTTATTCTCACTCCATTATTACTCCTGTGCCAATGAGATTTTTTCTGTGGGTAGTCATTGGGATTTGAATTAGCTTAGCATGAGGGAAACTTTCAGCTTGAAGTCATTCACAATAAACTCCACAGCAAAATACACATTTAGTTGGTCAATGTAAGTATATCACAGCTGTGCCTTCCAGACTGACTCCACATCCATAGTTCTGTGAAAACACTAAGACTAAGCCAAGTTATGTATGTCTATCATAATTCAATAGTCAGAAATCTTAAAGCTGCTGAAAATTCCCAGTGTCCCATTATATTGCCAGGTTATTCTCATTAATCCATCCCTATGTGCTCAGACTCTTAAATATCTAGTACAGCAGCAGCACAGCTTCCCACTTGGACCTAAGCACTTACAAGGTGTTCTGAGGACTTTTCTTCAGGGTTCTTTGACAGGTCTGTCTAAAGAAGGACTTCAAACGATTCACAAAGAGAATTAATCAAATAGGGAAAGTAAACAGTGAGAAAAACTAACAGAAATTAATTTCTAGGCTTTTGAAAAGGCATGCTCTCTTTGTTTCCTTGATATTAATCCAAAAAAGTTAACAGTTTCATGTTTCTAGACAATCAAAATACCTGAAAAAGATAAAACTGATGAGCTAACAGGATATGTTGAAATCATACGCAAAACATTATGCAGTCTATTTATTTTTGCAATTCAAAAAATAATTTCTGCAAAACCATTCTGGTGCCATCCCCACTAAGTTAGATAGAGCTTTCCATAAGTACCTCACAGAGTATTTTAAGAGCACACTTCAGAAGATAGCAGTTCTTCTTAATCAGTTTTCAGACAGCTGTAAGTCACTGTGACCTATGCAAAAAAATCTAGAAAGGATGTAATTTTCTCTCACTCCTGTTCAAAATCAGTTTAGATTTG
>VWZD01009799.1:1976-41421 GCA_013396695.1 Sakesphorus luctuosus
TGCTTTGCTTTTTTGGTGTTTTGGTTGTTTAGTTTGTTTGGTTTTGTTTGGTTTTGTTTGGTTTTTTATGTTTTTATTTTTTCAGGCAAGAAATGTTATGATGCTCTGAAATATCACCATATAGAATGATTTTCAGGAAAAGATAAAGTGTTCATATTCCTGTGAAGTTACTGAACTGAGTGCATAGCCATATGAAAAATTAACTAAAGGATTTCTTCACAGCTTTCTTTCTGACCAGAAAATAAATAGTATTCCTGATACTTCAAGGACATGAATTGACTGTGCAAGTGGTCAGATTAAATTTGAACATTCAGATAAGTTCAAATATAGCAAGACTTAGAACAGTATGAAAAATTTTAGAATACGAGGATTAACTCTGCAGGCTCTTGCCATCTGTACTTCATTAAAAACCCCACTGTCACCCACAGGAGCAAGAACACACAACAGGAAATTTCTGTTGAGTCTCCGCACACCCTTGGTTTCACTGATGGCGATAAATATGATACAAACGCCTCTCTTCTATGTGGATAAACACTTTCATCTGCTTTTTCACCATTAAACACAACAATAAATTATTCCTCCTCTCTGGAAGTTACTAACTGCTGTTTCAACAAGCTGCTCTAAAAAAACTTTTGGCAAATTCCAGGATCTTCAGTTATTCCAAAGTTAAATGGACAAGGCAACTGCTGCTTCCCCTCTGCAAAGTGCGTAAACTTGGAAATAAAAAATAGTAATTGTATTCCTATCTTGCTTAGCAACCATAGGTAAAAAAGCTAATATGTCATAACTTATATGTGAAAAGATTGCATGGGGTTAGTTGCCATGTCTAGTGCTATTGAGGCTTCCCACTGAGAACAGCACTGTAAACTGGCAGCTGACTGAAAACACTGCTATTTTCAACAGTTCAAAAAATGTAAATGTGTCACTGACTGGTCAAACAGGCTTCCACACTGGTGATTTATTGCAATCTTTCACATTAGCAACTTGTATAAATCACTCCTGGGCTGAAAACAACCCCTTTGCAGAGCTTTATAATGAATTCATGTGCTGAATCAGTCTTGCTGGCTCCAGAGTTGTGGCAGGAGGTGGGTTTGAGCAGCCTCACTTAGACAAAGAAAATTTCTATGAGCAGGATTTGGTATGGTGCACAAAGCTGAAAGTAAATAAGCTTTTCCAGAGAGCTTTGAAAGGACAGAAGGGAGGGTAAAAAAGTTCATCTCTCTCAACAGAAGCGGATAATTCAGTGAAACAGGCCTGCAAGTGTTATTTTTGTTCATTAACACAGGAAAATTCGAGCCTGCTGGGGACAGTGAAGGCATCTCCAAGTAGGGTACCAAAGACATGAAGATCTGTTGGGTTTCCAGAGCTTCACCACCTACACTTGGCAGAGTTAGGATGGTTAACCCTCAGAAAAAAGAAGAATATGGATATAAACTCATACCAGAGAACCATCCCCATACCTGGAACACGAAGAAGATGAATATTTGGGAAAATGTACACGAAGTTTTACCTGCAGCCACTGTGACTGGTCGTTGTGGCCCGAGGTCCAGGCATTGACTTTGCCTTGCTTGTCCAGCCGAGCTTTCCGGGGCTCCCAAGCGAACATGTCCATGTTGAGCGTACGGAAAACACTGGAGGCAGTGATTTGGAAGTCCTGTATGTGTCCTGACTTCATCCCCAGGGGCTCAGAGCAACCTGGAACAGCAAGGTAAGGTCAGTGACACTACCTGCTTATCCCTGTTAGCGCTTCAGGTTTTCTCTTGTTTAAAAGAAATCCTGCACTTCCCGAAGAAAAGGCTTTAATCAAGACTATTGTTGGAGGAACAAATGAAAAATAGCAAATTCAAGGCACTTTGTTTCAACAATTGCTTGAGTGAGGCAAAACCAAGATAGAGAATTCAACATATTTTATCCTGGCATAAATTTATGAAAGCAAACAAACTGAAAAGATTACTTTTGTCTCTGCTTATCTTGGTTTTATTTTCCTATCCAGTAGCTTCCTATTGTTTCTCCTGTTCAGTCTGATTTTATCAGGTTCTCATGCCACCTTGCTTCAACCATGTGTTTGCTCGCTGAGGAAATATTAATTGTTCTTAAAACCACTATTGAAGTAAAACGATAACAAGCACTGAGCTCTTTTACACTTTTGAATTACTTGACATCTGGCTAAAAATCTAGAAATCCCAAAAGCCCACTGAAGGAGGGGAAGACCACAAAAAAACAACTGTGAAGGAGGGAGAATAGTTGGAGATTATCACTTAGGAGAAATTGAGAGCTAGTGGTTTATTTGTGTGTGTACATCCCATATAATTGAGTTATTTTGGTTGTAGCAAAATATAGAACTTGGGCTTCTCCCTTCTCTGTTCTCCATGACAAAAAAAAATTATGAAGGGATTTTATGTTCCTCTGACTTGCTGTTGTTTATTGGGACACAGAAGACATATTTGGATGTAGAATAGGGCAGGAAGAAGCTGAAACAGGAGAGAAACGCTTCAATAACACCACTGGAACAACAGGACTGGAAACCCAGGAAGGGAGATGAGCTGCATGGTTTTAAGATGAAAAAAAAATACAAGAAAAATAAAGGCAGGTTGAAAGCTAAGAGCAAGAGGGCTGCTAGGAGGACAGGAAAGGTGGATGTAAGGCTGGGTGGAGCAATGCTTGATGGCGGAGGGAGGGTGAAAGGTAGAAAAGGAGATGGGAAGGTAAAAAAAAGAGCTGTTACTTTTATTTTCTTCCTGCCCCAGCAGTCAAACACTCTACATTCTGTTTCTCCCATAGGTTTAACACCCAGAATTAAGTGGAATTACTAAGAGGTTCAGTCAGGAAGGTAAGATCACAGGCCCTTCGTGGGAGGCTAATAGCAGGAGCAAATGCACATTATCAGAGACAAATAATAATAACAACATGATCTTTATCATAGTATCTCATGTATTTAAAAATTGAATATTGACATTTCATATTAAATTTTTTAAAAAAAGCCCAAAAAACAAATGAAAAAAAGGAGAAAACAAAGTTAACTTTTGAAAAAATACCCCAGTCTTTTGGAACTGATTCTCAGTGCACAAATGAAATTGCACAGCCTTGTCTGTAGAATGGACTACCTAGTTCAAAACAACAACAAAACAATTTTCCTGGGAGTGGGAGGGAGCAATTGATGCTACAAATGAGAGAGACTAATCTATTGCTTTGGAGATGGACTTTGGTTATTATTAAATTCTGAAGTATCACTCCAGGATCACAAGGGCTGTCAGCAGGAATGTTTCATCCCTGAGTCTGAAGGAGGCTCCTGACACAAAACCAGCAGCTGTCAAAGCTGTGTTTCAGTGCTGGCTCAATCCATCAAAAATGGCTCTATCTTTCCTGAGTACTATTATTGATTTATGAAACAACAGCTGTGTCTGCCTGTGCATGCGTGCATGAATTAATGGGATTTTACACTCGCCTGCCTCCTCCATGGCCCCAGAGGGAGTGGGAAGACAGTTGTTAAAGGTAACAGGAGAAAGTGAGAAGAACAATGAGAACCAGAAGAGACAAACGTGATGCACAAGGGTGGCAGCCCAATGCCTTGGTGCTGTGCCACAGGGAGCAACAGCAGGCTCTGCCTCTTCCCAGCTTCAGCAGCAGACAACAGTGACTGTCTGGATGGGTGAGCCATAACCTCCATGTACAAAGGACAGGATCACCAAAGCAGCACAGAAATTTGTGTCTGCAGATTGTCATCCCTCACAGGAGTGCATTTACAGTAATGCTCATGTCTGCCCAGGACGCCTCCTCCTCACTGCACTGCATCTTTCAATTTGCTTTGCAATGTCTCAGTGATTCAATTTCTATTCACATTTTTACCACCTGTTAAAGTTAGTGAGATGTGATGCAGACACACTTACGGCCACACTCAGCAGAGCATCTTAGCTCAGGATGTTTGAGATGCTCTGGATATCTCCATCTGTTATAAATGATATCTGATACCTCCCTATGTTTAATTCTATCTAGGTGTAAGTTTGCAGTTACTTCTTATTTGGTCTAGCTGGATGAAACAGGGCCAGGGAAATAATGAGTCTGGATTAGCATCTGAAAACTGGAAGAATCCACACAAAGGCTATTCCCTCTTGACTGTCCCAAGGGCACAATCTTTTACCCTTCAATTTGCATCCTGTGCCATTCTCCTCATCTACCTCTTTTTTCAAGCTCAAACCCTCAAAGGAAATGTTGAATATCCAATGCAATGAAGGCAAACTCACAGATGTGGATGCAAAGGTCTGTGTGCATCTTGCCTTGGGCAAACATGGATATAGTATTGTCAAAAGCAGCACAGGTCAATTATTTGAGGGCAAAGGTGATTTTGTTTTGATTAATACTGTGATACTTTTCTCAAAATTGAGAGATTTTAAATTTTTTCTGCCTATTAATGAATGATGGACTCGTTTGGGTTGGAAGGGAGCTTAAAGCTCATCCAGTTCCACACCCTGCCATAGGTTGCTTACACTAGCCTAGGTTGCTCAGAGTCTCTTCCAACCCAGCTTTGATATAATGACCACAACATTCCTTTCCAGACTAGAGAATGATGAGGACGAACAAGGAAAGGGGAATCTAGTACTAAAGGCAGGCATCATGAAGACCCCTTTTGTATGAATGGTACCTATAGGTTGAGTTAGGATAGAGAAAATAGTTACCAGGGAACAACATGCCCAAAGGAGATGAAAGCCACAAACTCAGAAGATGCTGTGAGTGTCACAAGGATGTTCGTTCTGGGGATCTGCAAGAACTGAGAAGCTCAAAACACCAGGAGCTGGTTGAATTGGTGCACAGGCACCAACATTCACAATTATCAACAGTATACGGCAGGGACTGCTTGCATGAAGGCAGGTGTTTGAATCTGTGACTGAATTCCATGAGTAAGTGACTGTGTTGTGTGAACAGTGATCTGTTTTTAAAAACAACAGCTTGATGCAGCTATTAATAACAGCTTAATGAATAAAGGCATTCTAATAAACAGTAGCTGTGATCTGTTTCTCCCCTCACATCAATACTCTATGAAGGGAAGTGAATTTAGGACACAGAGATGTGCAAAACACAAGTAAGGCAGGAACACAAGGCCATGAAAATTAATGCCTAATTTACTGAAGGCCAACTCCACTAGCATTGATCGTGGTTTTCAATAAGATCTGACTGTAGGTCCTCGTGAGTAAAGCCATTTATGAGACTAAAGAAGATTGTATTGAACATTTTGCTGAATTTTGTCCTAAGAAAGAATTAGCTTTTATGATGATCTGGTTCTGCAAGTCTCTCTCTGTTCAGCAGTGAGTCTCTTCTCCAGCATCAGGACATGTTAGACAAGCCAAATCTCTAAAAGTGCTCGTCTGTCCAAGGCAGACCCCCTGGAATTAAGAGTGAATTAGTCTGTACAATTATACTCTTCTTTCAGTAAGGCTGAAATTGTTGTAGTGAGCATTGGCTGCCTACAGTTTAAAGAAATGATGACCTTGAAACTGTTAGGACACCACTGAAATGAATTCACTTTAGTAGCTTTCACAGTTCCTTGAGCAAAACAATTCCTGGTCATTCTGGCAAGAACTTACTCTAAATTGTTGTTCCAGAAATGGAAGACATAAAAAAAAAATAAAATCTAATACACTAAAGCAGCTAGACAGAAATTTCTATTTACTCTTAAACCTATCTCTATTGAAAAAGGGCTACACTGAGATTAATGCATTAACTTTTCATTTCTGAATCTGGTTTTGATGCCACTAGAGGACTGAGAATTATTTAACTCCAACTGTTTTGATGTATCATTCCTGAACTGGATGACTATTGTTTGTACAGTAAGCAGGCAGACACATAAAAATCATTTTTAAATGAATTCAGTGGAGTTCTCCTACCAGTAAAAGGTTTATCTCTTGAAAAATATAAAAAATTTACATGCTTTACTGAATTTCTTAGGGAACATAGTTCTTATAGAGAGTGGCTGGAGGTCAGGCTTTATATTTCAGAGCTTTACTAGGAATCTTAAAGGGTTTTATACAGGCTCCACTTGTTCATTTACTTTCTGCCATGAGATGCAATCCTTGCTCCTGCTAAATCCATGAAACAAATCCACACTGAAATCTTGATTAAAGCAGCCCAGCCAAATGTGTCTTGCTACACCCTGAGTGACCCTGGGTGGCAGTGGAAGCATGTTTATGCCCTGGAGGATGTCACAGAGCATAGTAGTGGTGTCACCCAGCAGCCAGGAGGAATTACCCACAGCAGGATGGATCCCTGCTGCTGCCTTGGCTCCAATGTATGGCACTGCACAATCAGCTACAGGTCTCAGGAACCATTCTCAGCTTAGTTTAGGCTGTGCTGAGCATAGCTGTGAGTTAGAGACTCCTCCCTGCCTCGTGGTCTGCTCAGTGTGGTATGTTACAGGTCCTGTTATCCATCAATACTCATTAAAACTGCCATTAATGACCTTTTCTAAGTTGAGTGTAATTGGAGGCCAACACGCACAGAAAAATTTACCAACTCTTACTAAGTTGATACCACATTTCCTTACTACTAGTACTGTCCTACTGTCATCACTGACATTGCCTTGCTAAGTGTTTGCTGATTGCACAATCCACACAAAAAGAGGTAGGTGACTGGACAGATAAACTCAGGCATCAACGAAACTGCATTTTGCTGGGAACAAACACGCACAGTGCAGACCCGCTCAGTGCCTGGTGATTGCAGAGACCCCACCTGTGAGTTCACAGCCCAGGAGCTCCATCCTTAGTGTGCAGTGCCTCCTGCACACCTGGGGGTACAGCCGAATGTACTGCGACTTGATGGGCGGCGTGAAGGAGTTGGCGTAAGGGGTGTTGTTGTCCACGTTCCCACGGAACACCTGTGACAAAACAACAGGAACGTGCCAGGAGGGTTGCTGGAGGGCCAGTTAATTTTCATGTCTCAAAGGCAGCTGCATTGCTCTGACCACCTCTGCAAGCTTTTCCCAAGCAGCTGCTGTTTCAGCATCTCTAGTGCCTGACATAAGTTTTTAAGCAAAATGTCCTGCCTTTGGGTCACATCATGATGTGCTTGAACCAGGGCCCCTATCTTGTCACTCCCAGAAGCTGAAGCTATTAATGCAACTAAATTATGTGTTCTTCTCTAATTAGTGTATTAAATAGTCCCAATTCAATTTAGCCTGCAAGTATTTATGCTGATTGACATTTGGGTTTTTTCCCTCTAGTTTGAGAACCTGATCGAGCTCCCACTGAAGTGGCTGCAACCCTCCCACTGATCACAGGGGGAGCTGAGTTAAACCTATCAGCATTCTCCTATTCACTCCTCACTCTAACCAGATTACCTTGCACTGTGTTTTCTTCCCTCATTATATACCTCCTCAAACAGCATTTTAATTTTCTGATAGAGAAATGCTGCACAGGGCCTTAGTCCTATGTAAACTTACACAGTAAAGGGATTTTTTGCTGCTTTATAGGCATGACTCCATCAAAAATAATTGGTAACTGTAAACTGTAAACACACACATCCCACTGGATGATACTGTTTGTGCAGCACAGAGATTAGCATTGATGAATGGGTTCTATGTTTTCAAGGGTTAACGCTAATCTGCCAATGTAATAAAACTAAATTGAAAACAGAGTAATGAGTAATTACTGGTAAACTAATTAAAATGAAAATCAGTTAAGTGTAATAAACAGGATTATTCTAGCTTGGGGAAATAGTATTTATACAACCATCAATTAAAGTATAAGAAATTCTTAGCAGACAGAAAATGCAAATTTGTTGATGTCTTTTTTTTCCCCTTAAATTCAGAGAAAAATAATAACAATGAAACCTATATCATATTTCCAGGCAATTAGGCTTTTTACTAGTGACACCTCAAACTTCTGAAGGCAGTTAAAACATGAGGCTTTCAGATAGAGAAGACTTAATCTTACCATATCTTCCTTTGTGCCTTTTACTTTGTACATTGTCCATGACTTCCCATCATTGCTATATGCAATTTTATAAGATTTTATGTATTCTGGACTTCCAATCCTCTTGGCACCTTGAGTTATTACTCCAGTGACTCGCATCTTCTTCTGCAGGTTTATCTGAAATAACAGGACATTGTTGTCACTAAGCATCTGAAGGACACAACTCAGATTCTTGATTCCTTCAATTCCTTTTTTTTTTCCTTTCTTAAATATCAGGAAAAAGCATAGCTGTAGCGTTTAAATGACTGCTTTTACAGTTGCATTAATTCCTTTTATCTGTCATTAATTTGATGTATAAACACACATAGTGAGTGAATAAAACTGAACCAGAAACCTGGACTAAGTTTATTTCATGTGCACGTGTAGACAAATATATACACATATTATAGTTATACAGAATATTACTGGTGTATCACAGGAATAGTGCACATTTCTGGCATATAGGGTTACTGATACATATATCTCCTTCCTGAAAGGTAAATGCAACAGTGTCATGATTTAAGAAAGGCTGAATATTCTGTTCTATTAGAAGCCAATTTGCAATACCATACTAAAGGTCCAAAGTTAAATTCAGGTAAAAGTTCTTTGTGATGTAAAAATACATGGAAGTTCTGAAAGCAAAGAAGTAGACTTTTCCTTGATTCTCATTAAAAATCCATGTATCTAAAGATCAAGGCTGAAACACTAATCCTAAAACAGTCAATAGCAGCAAAGTATCAATCAGTGCATTTGAACATTCCCTGTGTACTTGTCTGAGCCGACAGAAACACCTTGAAGTACAAAATGAAGACATTCAGAATGAACAAATGAAGAAATCAACAATGTTCCAAAAACCTTAGTTTTGCTTTCTTTATCTATCTATGACAAGGGGAAGGCAACTATATTCTCTGAAAGTTCAGAATGTGACATTCAAATCAAGCAATGCTGGCACTGTCAGCCTCATCCCAGGGGCGACGCCGATCTGTGGCAGCTGCACTCCCGCCCTCTCGCTGGTAGGCAGCTGAAATCTGCAACTTTTGCACCAAATGAAGCTTAACTAAGAGCTGTCACACCGTGAGAGTGGAGCGAAGGTGCAGGGAGATGTGTGGTAATAGGAGGCAAATGGGAATACGAGAGAGCAAACAACTGGGACCAGGTAAATAATGCATCAAACGACATTAGCACTCACCTCCTTCCAAATGAGTCTTATCTCTGCTTCCCAATTAGCAGAGCTGACCCAGTGCAATCCCCACTGTTTGGAAAAGCAGCCCCAGTACAGGTAGGTGGGGACTTGGAGACAGATCAGGTATCTGCCATCCAAATACCTTAATCTCTTTATTCTTGCAGTATGGTCTGAAGACTTCCTCCCCTTTGGCAATATAATCTAACCTCTATTAAGGATGTAAGACGATCAGACTTGAGTGTTTCAATATCTCACTGTGTACACAGTGGGAAATGGGAGAAGGTTAGAAATTTATGGCTGGGTTTTTTTGAGGGAGTCTGGCTATTTCTCTGCTACTTTCCTGAAACAGTTGGCTTTCACTGTAGTTTTACCACTGTTCTCCCTGTAAGAGACTAAAAAACCCTCACACACCTTCAGAAAAACAATGTGTATTTTAGAGATTTAGACCCACTGAGAGAGGAGAAGCTTCTTTAATAAAGACTAGATGTTTTTAAAGCATCTTTCCCACACAGACAAGGAAAGCTCAGGAACATTTGCAATTCCAGTGGGAAGAATTGACTCATGCCAGGATTTTAGACAGGTATAAATTAAAAGAGATCTGTGCTTTTTCGTAGTCTTGGAAACCTTCTTTTCCCCAGTTCCTGGTCTCCCAAAGTGGATAACAAACCAAAACAAGTATGTTATATTTGTAAAACGACAGCACCAGAGACTACTATCAGTCCCAAAACTACATTAAAAATGTAGTTAACGTGGAATAATAACCAGCTAAAGATTTATGGAAGCATCTTATGCATATTTCACTCTCTATATGGAATTTAAGAAAATTAATAAACAGGCAAGTAAACCAATTTTTCATGTATTTACAAAATTGTTAATAATGAAGTGAATATCATCTCCAAAAACAAATTAGAAGGCACACTTCAACAGAAACCAGACATTGATTATTTGCTGACTGGTAATATCTTCACTTTCACTGCATGGGAAAACAAAAGTATAATGCAACACCAAATAACTTTTTTTGTTCCAGAGATGAATATGACTAATATTCTTTCAGCTTAATTCCCAGTGTTTCCTTTTCCAGCTAATAATCTTGGGGAGTTTTTTTGGATGAGAATTTCTAGGTATTCTCCCCACTATTTACTGTCACGTGAAAGGGAGGAGGGAGACAGAAATGCAAAGATTTCTAGTCTTAACTGTATTAATTAAAAGTTATTAGCTGTAAGCACTTCCAGANTAATGCCACAAAAGAACTTTTCTCACAAACGCTCCCGAAATAACATTTATTAATACAAGTATGTGACAGTTATTGTGGGTTCTGCTTTGCCGGTGAGAACGTTCAGCTGCAAGATTGTATTTAATTGATAATAAAAGACCCCAAAAGAAAACCAGCACAAAACACATTTTACAGAGACACGCACACACTAAACTCTAGTTACAATACAGAGCAAAACATATTTAGTAAAGGAAATGCTTATAAAGTAAGAATCAAAGTAGCATAAGCTGTAAGATAGAATGTATAAAGGAAGGAAGTAAAGTTAAGAAAGTAAAGTTAGAAAAAATAGAAAGCACATGGTCTTCTCACCCCTACATTGTTCAGGAGAAGCTGCAGCAGTTACCCTCACAGAGACACTGGCATTTTCCCCTCTCCTACTGGAGTTTAAACTCCAAAACTTTTTATACCTTTTCTTTTTTTCTTTCATGTGGTTTGTATGGCTGAAAGTCAATCTATTGGGGGGGTGATGGTGATGCAGATGCCTGTGGGGAAGTGGCTCCTTGAGTGGCTATAGAAGACATCACAAATGGAGGCCATGTCATTCCTTAAACAACACTCCACCCTATGTTAATCTTATCAGTTTGAAAGCCTTTGTCCTCGACCTGGAGCATCTCTCCAGGGGGCTGAGGCATCTCCCTCAGCCCATCAGGCCTTATCAGCTCATCACCCCACATTTACCCACAAAGAGTAGTTTCTAATGAAACCATGGCTTTAACCAGTGGATATTCTATTCCCACACTGGCTCTTTTCCACACACCAGTCTCCACACCCAATGCACAACAAATCAACCACTGCACTTCAAGAAGCGAAACAATGACAAAAACCCCCACTCAAAAATAATGGGTCAAATTGTTTAGTACTGTAGTTGAAACTCTAAAAAAAAAGTCCTACTGAACGAATGGAAGATTTGGTCAGATAATTTTAAAAATAAAAGAAAAAAATCTATTCTGTTTAAATAATCATATAATACACATCTTGATAATCAAATCAACAGACAGATAGAATCTTTCCTTTTAGAGGATTTATTGATGACTACTCATCCTGCAACTCACCAACTGAGCTTTGTCTTCAAGCAGCATTGAACTTGTTATAACACAAGAAGTAAAAATATGATGCCTTGTTTTGCAGTTAGTTCTATATGACTGTCAATGTTCACAGGAAAATCCCAATGAAGAGGGAAAAAAAATGCTTTCAAATCCCTCTGGCTTGCTTGTACAGAAATCCCCCTGGGGCTAAAGACATGCTGGTGGTAGTTCCTTTCAGTGCATATGGATACACCAGGAATTAATTGTTCCCCTGTGTCTTTCTGTTCTTCTATGCTTTTAAAATTTTTCAAGTTAGATCATAGCAAAAATTGTAATATTACAACTGTAGCAATGACAGTAACAAAGCAGGTGCTGAAATCTTTCTTACTGAATGTACTTCAGTAGAAAGCTGTGAAGAAATGTGAACTACATCTTTTTTAGCACTAAAAGCTTTTCCAAAGGTGTTTTCCTGTGGCAATTGTGAAGAAAAACAGCTCAGGAAGCTGTGCTTTGTGGATTCAGATGTGGGACAGAAAGTCATGTATTTTAATTACATGGGTGACTGTGTTTTAAAACAAACAAAGAGGTGAGATTCACCAAGACGAGAACAAGAGTTTACCATGTTTTTTTCAAAGAAGGTATCAGCTCATTCACTTACTAGGGAAGCGTTATGATTACTAGATGAACTGGAAAAAATCAAGGATGATATGAGACCTTGTAAGAAGACACTAGCACAGACATTTGAGGAACCTACCTACAGGAAAAAAAGGAAAAAAGAAGGAAGAAAAAAAACAGGAAGGAAGGAAAGGAAGGAAGAAAGGAAAGAAGGCAGGAAAGAAGGAAGGTGTGAAGGAAGGAATTCAGGAAAGATGGAAGGAATTCAAGAAGGAAGGAATTCAGGAATTCAGGAATTCAGGAAGGGAAAGGCAGAAGGAAAAGGAAGAAGGAAAAGGAAGAAAAAGGAAGCAAGGAAGGTATAGGTAGGCAGGCAGGATGGAGGGGGAGGGAGGGAGAAAGGGAGGCAAAGGGAGGTAGGCAGGAAGGTAGGCAGGAAGGAAGGCAAAGGAAGGAGGAAGGCAAAGGAAGGAGGAAGGCAAAGGAAGGAAGGAAGGCAAAGGCAGGCAGGCAGGCAGGAAGTGTGGAAGGAAGTGCGGAAGTGTGGAAGTGCAAAAGGAAGGAAGTGCAGAAGGAATGAAGTGCGGGAGGAAGTGCGGAAGGAAGTGCAGAAGTGCAGAAGGAAGGAAGGAAGGAAGGCAAAGAAAGAAAAAGAAAAAAAATTACCACCCCTACTTAAAATTTAAGGTTATTTTGAGAGCAATGAATTCAGACTTCACACTTGACCTCTGTTCACAGACCCATTTTTGGCACCAGCTCAGAGGAGTCTCCTGCATCCAGCAACTTCCATGGGATCTAATTCACCAGCATATGCCAGGGATTTGGCTGCAATAGTGATGAGCAAATCCAAGGTTGACCAGTGCCCTACATCCTCATGGCAGGAAGCACTTAATGAAACTTGAATGAGGTGCTGCTTCACACCTGCCCAAATGGATTCTGCCTGTCAATGAGGATGTTTTATGGGACTAGTATGAGTGGTGAACACTGAACTACTCAGCCAAACCCTGTGTAAAATGAAACCAGCATTCTGCCATCAGTTTATTTATATCTGACACTACAGGAACTACATTATGTCATCATGTATGGTGGATGATGCAGCATCACTGTGCTGATATTGAAAATGGAGTCAACTCAGTCATGTGAGTCAAGGGACAGGCACAAGANAGTGCGGAAGTGTGGAAGTGCAAAAGGAAGGAAGTGCAGAAGGAATGAAGTGCGGGAGGAAGTGCGGAAGGAAGTGCAGAAGTGCAGAAGGAAGGAAGGAAGGAAGGCAAAGAAAGAAAAAGAAAAAAAATTACCACCCCTACTTAAAATTTAAGGTTATTTTGAGAGCAATGAATTCAGACTTCACACTTGACCTCTGTTCACAGACCCATTTTTGGCACCAGCTCAGAGGAGTCTCCTGCATCCAGCAACTTCCATGGGATCTAATTCACCAGCATATGCCAGGGATTTGGCTGCAATAGTGATGAGCAAATCCAAGGTTGACCAGTGCCCTACATCCTCATGGCAGGAAGCACTTAATGAAACTTGAATGAGGTGCTGCTTCACACCTGCCCAAATGGATTCTGCCTGTCAATGAGGATGTTTTATGGGACTAGTATGAGTGGTGAACACTGAACTACTCAGCCAAACCCTGTGTAAAATGAAACCAGCATTCTGCCATCAGTTTATTTATATCTGACACTACAGGAACTACATTATGTCATCATGTATGGTGGATGATGCAGCATCACTGTGCTGATATTGAAAATGGAGTCAACTCAGTCATGTGAGTCAAGGGACAGGCACAAGACATGTTACCACCTCAGAGAAGGTGCTGTGTACACTGTCATGGTCTTGAATTCATCCCTGTAGCCAAAGCAAATCAAACAACAATCACTAGATGCAAACACACTCCAGGGCAGTCCATGCCCAAGAGCTAGGGAATAAAATCAACTCCATTAATTTAAGAAGTCACTGAAATTTCTTCTAGTCTCGCTTCTTTCAGCCAGCACGATCCTCCCAACTCCATGATGAGACAGACCACTTTGATGACTGCAGCAGGTTACAGAGTCATGGCCTTTTTCAACAGGATGGGGAAAAGTAACCAGTGTGCCACGTTTCCACTCTCAGCACTGATTCCATCAGAGTAATTATCTATTAGCCAATTTTCACTGGTATACTAATGTTTTTGACTGCAATGACTCACTCAAATCTGGTTTGAGATGCTGAATTCAGTTGTCTGCAGTGATGAAGACATATCCAATCTAGATTTTACTGGAACCTGAAAAATCCCCATTGGAAAGAAAACAAAACAAATGGAAAAGAGTGTTTCCCCAAGAGAAAGTGGCAATATGAACAAGGTAATTTTATTTGTTTCTGTTGATTGTACAGTGCACCGGTTTCAAAAGCAATTCAGAACCAGTCCTGCAAAACTGCATTTCTGTGTAGCTGTGAGTAAATGCAGAACCTTGTTTTCTATGAACAGTCCAAAGGGCTCCACAAAACAAAGACCATAAACAACTTCTCAGCATGCTTAAAAAGTCTTAGAACCACAGGAAAAAAAGAATACTAAATTCATAATACATGAATACAACTGAACAGCAGGGATTAGGGACAGCGCCATTGGAAGATCTTCCTCTTCAATTTGTGATCAAATATTAGCATATTCAGTTTGCAGAAGTTGTATACATGGCAAAAAAAAAGATAAAAAAGACACCCAGATGCACGTGTCTTATCTATAT
The DNA here is from genome assembly GCA_013396695.1 of Sakesphorus luctuosus. NCBI lineage: Eukaryota > Metazoa > Chordata > Aves > Passeriformes > Thamnophilidae > Sakesphorus > Sakesphorus luctuosus. The sequence goes on from VWZD01009799.1 coordinate 16,739, forward strand.
TATTATATCAAGGAGAGGAGAAGAGGGATGAGAAGACAGAGTGACCCTAGGAAGACACCTCATGTGATGCTCCTGGACAGAACACATAACCATGTTCCCCACATTTGTTACCACACTGTTAGCAACAACAGCACTAACACTGCATACAAAACAGGTTTATCTGAAGTATTCCTTAAAAGCAAGCTTGCCAGAAATGCTCAAATTAAAGCCTTCATGAAACCTTGGATCTCTGAGACTTTAAATGTAGTTTTACATTCATAAACAGAAATGCATTTTATGGAGAACTAGAGTGTTTACCTGTTTCAGTTATGCGACAGAATAGTATTGCCATAAATAATTCTCCATCTTTTCTAGCACAAAGTAAATATATTTTTATTGCTACTCACCATTATTCATACAAAAATAGAGTTGAATAAGGAGATCAAGGTTATGCTGGCATTAAAAGATTTATTACAACAACCCTTCCCTGCTGATCTCATCAGTTTTTGAAAGATTGAAATTTAATTTTTTTGTCTCTCTTTTTTTAAAGTCATAATTCTGACAGAGCTAGATAGAAAGCACCCACAGAAGCATTGTGTGATGAAAAACAGGGACACTTGCCAATAGAAATGTTTGTAATAAACTCAGGGAAGGAACAACCTGACACAATCCCCTCAACACTGGGAAATTCAGTGAGTCTTAGAGATCCCTCCCATGCTTCCTTTTCAATCTCCAGGCACTGGAGCTCTTGAGCAGGGCTGAATGCTGCTGTTTCACACTGGTGCCACCCCAGGAGCTGCAGAGCTGGGCTCTGCATGTGATGAGGAGCAGGGGTGTCACAGCAGGTCACTCACTATTAACTTCCTCTTGCAAAGCCCTGCTGGCACCTGAGCACAAGGTGCTCATCTATCTTGCCTGTCTGTGGCTTTTTGATACTCTCCTAATCAGCACTGTCAGCAGAGCTCCTCTGGATTTAGCTGAGGGCATTAATGCAGTCAGCACAGTGGCATGATATGTGTTTTAACCAGAGTCCAGCTTAGGCAACACAGTGCTTTATCCATGGTAGCACCACAGCTGCTGCTGACATGCTGGAAGGAGGACCGTTACATGGAGAAAAGGCAACATGTTCTACCTGATAATATTCACACTGTAATATAAGTTATAATATTCTAATATCCTAGGAGAACTAACACGGTAATTTTCTACAAATAGTAATTCCTAACTGATTGTGGAATTTTACCTGAGAACAAACAAATTAAATAGTTTAATATATATTTAATTTATATAAATACATATAGACAGGCAGACAGAGACAGGCAGACAGACAGACAGATAGAGGTAATGTATAAATACTTTTAATTTTCTGATCCCAACCCATTTGGTTTAATTTTTGTGGATGGAGGTCCAACAAAGTCCCTTCACAACTTTGCTATTAAATCCTCTGCAAACTCATTCTCCTGATGCTGCTGTTTTCAGTCTATCACACTTCAAGGTAACAACAAACACCTCTCACAACTTTCCTGTACTCAGCTACATCTCAGCTGCAGCCAACCCTCTAAAAGTCACTCATCACCTTTGCCACCTTCAACAAGACTGACTTACATGCTTCAAATTAGGCATGCAGAATCAGAGATGCAAATTGGCCCACTAATTTAATTTGCCTCTCTGTGAAAAAATCCAAATATAGGTTAAAACCTTCTTGTATGGAAAACAAAAATACAATGATTATTTGGCCCATGTAATGCTAATGTGGAGGAACATATGTTATGAGAATTATCAAAAAGCACCTACTGCATTTGGCTTTTGTTGAGAACTTTCAATTTATGCCTCAGAGAACTTACATAATTAGACAGACTAAAAACTTGCTTAGTCTGTTCCTTCTTATTATTAAGCCATTATTTCAGTCCCAAAGGTAGTTGTTATGAATGCCATTAACTGGATGATATGAATTATTCAAATACTGGCATGTTTAGACTGTCATCTCAAGAAGAGGCTCATAATCAATCTCATACCTTTCACACATTTCCAGCCCTGCAAAATTTCATCATATTAACAATGTATTGATTAAACAAGTATTAAGTATCTGAAATTTAAGGTCAGTTAAGAAACACCAAGGTCGTTTACTGCTATTATTAGTTTCTTCATATACTTTGAACTTGTGAATACTCTTCCTGTCTTTGGCATACTAATGTCTCCAGGAATTTCCAAAGAAGGTCTATAATACCTCTTAAAGAATCAGTCCAAGAATATGAAAATACAAATGTCAGTGAAAATATCTCTATGTACTTCCCCCTTTAAAATAGGTTTGATCAACAGGATTTAGAAGATACGATGTCAGACTCAGGTCACAGAAACAAACACATACTTTTCTTTTAATCCTACATGAAAACCCTCCTTTTTAGGGAAAATGAGTGAATTTCACAACGAAAATATACTCAGGGAACTTTCTGGATGTGAAATAATTTCAAATATCAGAGGTGCTTTCTCTTACATACTTTCCATCTACTTTTATGGCACTTTGGCAGATGCACTCTGATAAAAACTCTGGTGACAATATGACCTTTCCTCAAGCCCAGTGGGGACAACTGGGAAAAACTCCCACTGTGATTCCAGTGGACTTTGTCTAAATCTTGCATACCTCCTTAACCCAAGAAATCACAGAATTATATGATCATTAAGGTTGGAAAAGACATCCAATGTATTGATTAAATGAGTATTAGCTATCTGAAATCTAAATTTAGCTAAGAAACACTAAGGTAATTTATTGCTGTTATTAGTTTACTCACATACTTTGAACTTGTGAATACTCTTTCTGTCTTTGGAATGCTAATAGCTCCCAGAAAGAATTTCCCTCTTGAGCCTCCTTTTCCTCAGGCTGAACCCCTCCAGGTCCCCCAGGTAAGCAGGTAAATGGTAAGTAAGAAGGAAATGTACCAGAAAACGAGAACTCTGTTGCCCAGATGAGGAAATTATCTTTTCCAATTTTGCATACTAAAGCTGAACCTGCAGTTAAACCCATCCACTGAAAGGTGGGGGCTAAAGCAAAAACTGAAATAGCAGAGAACATGCAGGAGATCAGACTCCCTGGCCCTGTGAGATCCCTACTTTGAGATACCACTGCACATTCCCATCTTATTTTAACACAGTGGGAAATTGAAGTTAATTAGTTCCTCCACCAGAATAAACTCAGCAAGTGATAATAATGCTACCAAACAGTGCACAACCTGTATTAAAATACACATTTTTACTCTCTTTTTTCCATGGTCAAGGTCATCCTAATCAATGTTTACCCATTTAAAATTGTCTTTTCCATTGAGCTTGGCCACCACAGCTGCCTGTTATGCTTGCCCATGCAATTTTTTTGCTTTTCCCACAGATCTGCAAATGCCTGTTCTAGTCAGTTGGGTTTTTTCAGTTTCCAGTTTATAGAGGATGAAAAGCACATTGAAGTTCCAGATGTAATTAATGCTTCTGACTGAGATGGGATTGCCACACATAATTAGGACAGCTGTTAGATTGTGCCCACAACATGACAAAATCCATAGGAGAAAGACAGGTGGCAAAAACAGGAGTGTGTGAAAACAATCCTTCCCACATCTATTGCAGTCTTTGAGGATGATCAGTTAGTTGCTATGAGACTGGTTGTGCAGGGAGAGAGGCCAGGGTTTGGGATGGACACAAGCAGAGCGAAGAGTTAGAGCAGTAAGTACACAGGGGACAGATGGCTTTGAGATGGATGAAAAGACCATGCTATTCAAATGATTCTCCATCCTCAGATGCTACTGCAGAACACAAAATGTTGGCTTAAATGATTAACATCTCCTGAACCTTAAGAAAGTACTTGGCTTAGTATTTGTTGGACCATGACAAACACACTCATAAAATAGTTTTCATTATCTTTTGATATTAAGAATCAAATGACAAAAAAAATTCTATACCTATTGCCTATAACTAAAAGTTACCCTTCAGTGAGATTTTCCTTATTTATCTCTACATTTTTCCTCAAAATATCTTCTACAAAAATTGGCAGGGAATACAGTAGATTGAAAACACCAACATTGCTTTTTGTGATACACAGTCTTTGAAAAGTCTCATTGAGAGACTTTATCTTAACCACTCACAGAAGAAGAAGGTTCTAAGAGCACAAGAGTAAAACACGTTCCCATTTCTAAGTCCATAGAACTGCTGTTTGATTGAAACTTGAAAGTCTTTGAGATCATAAACAATATGCCATCATTTCCAGGGCAGATCAAGGAGCATGAATTTACTTCAGCAGAGAAGGACCTGGAGGTCCTGGTGGACAACAAGCTGTGCCTTACCAGCAGTAGCCAAGAAGGCCCATGAGATCCTGGGGTGCATTAGGAAGAGCATTTCCAGCAGGTCAGGGGGGTGATTCTGCCCCTCTGCTCAGCCCTGGGCTGCACATGGGCAGGGCTGGGTCCTGCTCTGGGCTCCTTGGGACAGCAGGGACATGGAGCTCCTGGAAGATGATTCTCCTGTGGAGATGCNAGGGATATTCCAGACCCCCCTGGACACAATGCTATGCCATGTGCTCTGGGATGGACCTGCTGGAGCAGGAGCGAGGACCAGATGACCCACAGTGTTCCTTTCCATCCTCACTCATTCTGGAATTCTGTATATAGATGTCTTTGTACCACACCAAACCCAAAATCTTAATACACCATCATGTAATTTTACTTTTTCTTGAACTTTGTCTCCTGAACCTTCACTGTAATTAAGTGCTTTTTTTCTAGGAGCACTTTTCTAGAAGTCAAGTCTAGAAGGAGAGTAACTATGAGTGAGGATCATTTGCTCTGCCAGTTTTCAAAATGAGTATTTAGAAGATAAAAATGTCTGGTTTGACTATGACACATCAACATAGTATCATCATACAGATTTAGATGCTGTTCCCACACCAGGGGGACTATAATCCCCACACATCACCACCACATGAGTGATGGGGCATCTCTTCCTACTGATGCAAAAAACCAGGTGGGGACACATTAGTTAATTTTGGTGTTTCAGCACTTTCTAGTTTGACTAGTACCAGAATGGCAAATATGGGGAAAAAAATATAAAATATTTAGCTGCAATGGATGGTGTCACAGACACAGGAAATAATGTACTTAAAGGTCTTGTTGCTTCAGTTCTTCAGCCCCATTATAGGGTGTAATTAAGGAAAGCTGACAGAACATGTTATGGATGGTGTTCATAACAGCATCAAGTTTCAGTTGCCATGGGGATTCTAACTGTGAACTGGCTGCTTTTGTGTACCCGAAACCTCAATCAAAAGTTGTTTGAATATGTCTGTGCGTGGGTGTGGGGGTGTGTATGAAGAATGAAACCAGGAGATATGATATGAAATAGATACCAAGATTTGGGACTCCAGGGAGTGTATGGATGATTACACTAAGAAATAGGCTCCAGTCCTTTTGTTTTCTCACCTGCTTCAAGTACATAAATTATATTTTTGGCCTGTAAACTAAATGTGTAGATGCTGAGGGAGACCTGCAGAGAGCAGGCACTGGCATTGAGTTCACTGAAGTCACTGAATTTATGGCAGGCCTTGGCTAGCTGACCATCTCTTCTAATTCCTACAGTTCAAAGGTCCTACGTGGGATAGTTTTGAGAGAAGTCAACTGCACTTTCATTATTAGTTTCTGTTCTCTGCTGTCAAGGGCTTTCAGGTACTTACTGACACTCTTCAATATTCTCCAGGGAAATTCTTCTATGATGTTGAGTCAGATTTTGGAGTATTGAAAAAAACAACAAAAAAAATAGCAGAGCTTTAACAGTTTTTTCAGCATCCAACTTAGCAGGTTAAGTTTTCCTACATGGAAGACTTCCCACATTACCTTACATGAGGACTCTGAGACTGTGCTCCATAAGGTTTACTTGGACACACTATACCAAGATGAGAGTTATATTAAAGAATATTAAACACTTAAGATATGGTGACAGGTATTTTTGGAAGCTGATACAACAGTACTCATGAATGAGGAAATGAACTTTGACAAAATGAATGGTTTGGCAGATGGCAATTTGCTTGGAGCTCTCACCAACAGATGTCTGAATGAATGTTCTGCAAGACCTCTGTGTACTTTGGGTTTTATCATTTCATTAGCAAATAGCTATCACCTGGTGTATACTTGCTCTTTGGAAGCTCTTGATGAGGAAGCTGTTAATTTTTTTTCCATGCCTTTTTTTGGAGAAAAAGCCCCAAAATGATACTTTATGGTTTCTTGCTTGGGATAAGAATGATGGAACTTAGAAAGTTTCAATTACATTTTTGGTGTGTTATAGTAGTTATGATTAGGTTTGTGATATTCACAGCCACAGATTTAGTTATGCCAAGGGACTGCAAGCTCCCAAAAATGTGAGCCTGAGCACCAGAGGTGGCATTGAAAACAAAAGTTATGTGTAAACAGTCGTGTAAAAACCAAAATAGGCCACAACAAAATATAAATTCTACCTGTCAGAAAAACTATTCAAACATATTTAGACATTTTAAAAAAAGCATTCTCAGTAATCACTAAAAAATTTTTAAAATAAATACATTTCTAAATTAGACAGAGGTTTTGGAAATATTTTGCCTTGAATCTGCTGAGGCAGATTCCTTTCCATCCCAAATCACCTGTTTTTATTAACAGTCTCTAAAAGAAGGCTATTTACTCATAGTTTCAAGAAATAGAATGAAAAAGATCTTAAAATTGTGCAAAGTTATTAAATAAAGCAAAAAGTATAATTTGCATCAGATGCAATGAGAAGGTAAAAGTAAATGAACTCAAAAAAGAAATACTAATATATTCAAATTACCAATTAGAAGTTGGGCACCTTTTTAATCAAACTATTGTATCTCAGAATACAGAGTTTCATCTGAATCTTAGCACACAGTTTCAGAAAAGCATTTAGGGAATAAATTAGAAAAATGCTAGAATTAGAATGCTCTTTTCATATAGAAAATTCAAAATAATTCAAAATAATTCAAAATAATTCAAAATAAGAGTTCCAGCTTTTCCCTTTTGAAATTACATTTGACTTTCAAAAACTTACCCAAAAAAAGAACTAAAATGTGAAAAAGAGCTGGAAAGAGATGAATCCTTGGAAGAGGAAAAAACCCAAACTCAATTACTTTGGATATTCTGGTATACAATAAAATCCTAGAGAAAAAAACGTAACTACTCAACCTGAACCAATTTTACTTCCCATTTTTTGCTTCCGTAACCAAACTGAGCAGTCCAGCTGTTTTGTAAATGAGTCCTTCTCACTATAAGAAAATAAATATTTGAATAATTTATTTAAAAGACAATTGGTAACCACACCGATGTCTCAGAGAAACAGTTCATGGTATTTTAATGAGGGATAACAAAACAATTTTTTGTTATTCTATTTAATACCTAAGATTTATACCCAACAGTCTCCAGCAACAGTTCAGGTGTTCAATCACAGATCCTACACTGTGGCAGGATGCACAGCTGTAAATGCACTTCCTTAATATTCTCCAAGTGCAGGGTACGCTCAAATCTGCTTTTGGTGGCTGTGGGTTAATACTCTGTCAAAACAATTTCCATGTCCAAAAGACCACAAAATACTTTCAAAAAAAAGAGGTGGTAGTCTCTTAAAAAAACAAAACTAAACCCAAAAAACCTCATAAGCAGGGATCCTCTTCACAATTTAGGATTTTGAATATGGTACAGAATTAACAGAATCAACAATCCTGCCCATGGCCGTATCTATTCTGGTTCATACAGCCTTGTCTTGGGTTGAGCTGGCAAAATGCTAACTGCCCAAGTACAGAGAAAAAATTCTTCTTCTTCTTCAACCAGCCAAGGGAAAAGGGAAGAAGAAGGAGAGGGGAAAAAAAACTAAACTAGGTTTCTTCTGAAACTAACTACATGTATTTATACAGAAAAGAGAAAATTAAAAGAAAACTACAATATAACACACTCTCACACAAGTTTTAACAAGATACAACAAGAAATAACTTCTCACTTTCTAATTAATACAAAGTGTATTACTTTAGATTTATAAGCACTCTAAAGCTAAAAGACACTCAGCAAGAAACAGAAAGAGTAACAACAAAATATTTCTACTTCTTTGAACTCAAACAAACTGCAAGCACCGGCAGCAGCACAAGCAAGGCTTATTCTAAGACACGAGCTGCACCACTTTCAGCTTGCACTTCGGCCATGGCAGAAACTGAACTAAGCTACACCCACACACTGGACTTTACTCCTATTGAGATGATGTAAGATGGGGTGGAATAAAATCATTGGCTAGAAGAGGTCAGCTGCTTGCTAGCTTAGCTCAGCTGAAGGCAGCTGACAATTTCAGGCCTAAATCTGAATTCTTAGGCCTAAACTTAGGCTCATCAGCCAAACCCATGACAGGCCTCAAATAAAAAATAAAATAAAATTCATTAATAGAAAAATATAGATCCATGCAAGGAAGGGTTAGAGATGAAGTGAAATCAGAATAAAACAAGCCAACATATTTAAAGCCATAAATCCAAAAGGACAAAAGGGAAAAGTGAAAATGCTGTTTTTAAGAAAAGAGTTAACAAAAAAAGACTCATTGCTGTAACAGGCAAAGTGACTATCTTAGTTATATTTCGGGACCAATTAATGAAAACTAGAAGTATGGGATTTTTTCTCATTTTAATAGCACTAAGAAAGTAGTAAGTGGTACACAGGTGTTATTTTATCCCAGCCAACCTGTGAGGAGAAACAGAGGTCAGCAGAACTTTAAAAGGCAGATATGACTTACTCTGACTTTAATTTGCTTTCAAAAACATGGTCATTGACCCTTTAAATCACAAGCCAATTACAAGCATTGTAGTGCCATTACTAATTACATGCTGAGAGTGTAAATTTAAAATGGCAATTTCAATTTTCAGTTCATTGGGAGAATGCAGGAAAATGAAATTGCATACTAATTAGTTCATGCGTATCAGACACCTGAAAGATTAGAGAAAAAAAAGCTCTGCACTCATTACAAGTGAGTTATAAGCAAAGCACTCAAACCTTTTATTCGCCAGGCTGCATATAAATAAAGAAATTAAATGACAAAGAAAATTGATAATGATGGAACAAGGCAAAAATAGCTACAGGCCTATACATAATCATACTTTGCATGACTTTGCCCATTATACACAGCTTCCTCTAGAATTTATCTAGCACTGGAAGCTACAAGAGGGGAACAGGCTTTTGCTTCATGTTCACTAAGCTGAATGTTCGCTCTGATTTCCCAAAGATGGACTTTCTGGTTTTGTAACTTTCCCACTTTATCTCTGCCAAACATTCACACCGTTTTTCATGCCTTCTTCTGGACCAGCTGCTTCATTACTGGGAGCAGCATGGGAAAGGTTCCATGTGCAGGCTGCTCACAGTAGGGTCTGGGGAGGAGCTGGTGACAAGTAGGTTCTTCTTAGAAGCCTTTTCTCCAGAAATGTAGCCCAGATCAAGAGTGGGTTGACTTTTTTTGTAACCCTCCTAAAACGTTGATGAAGTGTCTCCCTGGCCATCACAGACCTTGTGCAAAAATAATATGCAGGATTTCTGCTTCTCTTCTTCACTCAACATCCTGCTCATCCATATAAGGGTCAGGCAGTGTTTGTCTGTTAGAGCTTATTTCATGCGTGAAGAACAGTGCCCTGACGTAAAGAACTACTGTGTAGTGCATAAAGTGTGAGTGTGTGGAGGTCTGTACCCTTGCCAAGTCAAAACAGGACTCCTGCAGAACTACGAAGCTCTTTTTCCCCCACAAGTATCATGTTCACAAAGAATTTCAAGTTTTCTGGTCCCAGGTGTTTAAAGGACAAAAGTCTTCAGAAATGGAAAGGAATAAGTCAAGATTTAAACTTCTGTTCTAAAACTGCAAAAAATATTTTTAATTTTGCTCTGAACTAGAAAAAAAATAGGAAAGAAAAAAGAAAGAGAAAAAAGATACTGGGCAAGTTTTGTGAAAATTATAGACCACAGTTTATTTTGCAAGAGATGTGAGGAGAAAAAGAAGGGAATGCTCAGTGTTTAGAACACATTAATCGTATCACTTAAGCTTCTAGAAAGTCCTTACACATATTGGTTGTCAAAATTATAAAATAACCTGTATGGGATTGGAATTACTTACATTTGAGCCACTGACTCCAAAACAGACAAATGAAAAAAAAAAGAACAAATTGTTCAGACCTCATGCAATGGGCTGAGGTTTATGGACACATTTTCTCCATTGGCACCATGTTCCTCCCAGGTAAGAGGAATGGGAAGATTTCCCTGGGGGCAAAGCCCAAGGCAGATCCAGCTCTGGTCTGGGCAGACACCTGCACAGGTGCCTGAGAGCTGTCCCCATGGTGGGAGGTGGCTTTGCCAAGTACAGGCATCAGTGGAAGCCTCAGATCATCCGACATCCCCATTCAGTTCACCTAGAAAAAAGCCTGTCTAGAGGGCCAGTTCTAAATGAATCCGATTTTTTTTTCTGCAGCTCATTTAATAAAGCCCACACTCTAATGCAGCCCAAAAGCTACTGTAACTCTGACTTTTTCATTATCCATTAAAGTTACATTAGCTTTACTCCTGTGGAAATAATTCTGCTCGCATCCCTTAGCCTTATTCTTTCCAGTTCTTTTTCAATATATAAATCTCACAGACTTCCTAACCCCTCTGGTCTTTACAGATGAAAACTGACTTAAGATACATTGAAGGGCCTTTGTGTTTTCACTCTGCAATAAATAACAAATAGCAACACTGGCTTCGTTTTTCAGGAATGACAAAATCCAGCACTCTTGCCACCACAGTTTCAGAAAACTTCATCAAACAGTGCTTTGTGTCTGCTCTCCAAACAAGAAAAATGAACAGGTAATCCCGTGTGCTTTCCCCCCAGATATCCAGGAGCTGCTCAGGAAAATCACAAGCAGTAGCCAGAACAAAAACTTGAATATGACAAATGTGATGACATGCACACCAAGGAAACTTAAAGAAGAGTATGTCTCACACCTGAGGGACACTATGGACAGTTCAATTGCGTGCTGGCAGTGAAGATGCTCAGATTTGCTGAATCCTGCAGTGGGTTCACTGGAAGGGAAGGATCCTCTTCATGTATTGACTATACTGACTAGTGCAAAAGGTTTTCCCATGAGTATCTAACTTACTAACCTTTATTAACCAACAGCTGAAATTGCCAAAGCTTAGCTTGACTCTTATATCATGAAAACATCATCAGAGCAAAAAGCTACAGCAATCACTAGATAATCATTATCTTCATTAAAATACTGCCACAGGACTTCATATTCACTGCTTCATAACTGCCACTGAAGTAATTTGTTGGGCACAGAGAAATCCAGTTCACAGAGAGGGCACTGCCATTTGAATCATTTCAGCAATAACATCCTCAAGTGGGAATGAGAAAACGTGTATGTTCAGCCCCATGGATGTGGTAGAACTAACAGCTGTTCCAACCTTAATTGAAACAGTGCTTGTTCCTTCCAGTGTGATGCATGTGATACTTAACCTGTGTGCCCAGAGCAGCTCAGCTGAGAGGACCAGCTCTTCCTGAAGGCTCTGGTACAGCCAAAACCATATTAAAGCACTCCAGAAAGATACCCACAGAAGGCTGCATGTGTCAAAACATCTCCACCACGAGACATTGCTGTGATGTGCTTCTAAGACCCCAATTACCAAACATAACATATGTGGAAGGCAGCTCCTTTGAAAGCAGCCTTTATAAACCTTTTCCATGGTTTAGAGCCACAATGGAACATATGCACACGTTTTTTAAATGAAAATATCTGAGTGTTTGTAAAGTCAGGATTATCACTGTTTTCCAACTAAATAGTCCCTTTTAGCCTGGGCTATGTTTCTGACAGTGAGTAAGAATCTAGCTGTTCATTAACCAGTTGTCTTCATCCGTTTCTTAAGTGACACTGGCAATTGAATCAAGGAGATTTTTTTCCCCTCTCAGCTCCATCTGTTACCTGAATCCATGGCCATCTGTCATTCTCTGCAGCAGTCCAGGCATTCACAAGACCCTTCTTATTAAGCCGTGCATAGTATGGGTACCATTTCTGGAGGCCAAAAAGAGCTCGATGAGTGGACGACGCAGTGATTTGCTGGTTTGACACAATTCCTCCTTCTATCCCTAGTGGGCCAGAGCATCCTGCAAAGGAAAAAGAAATGAATGCAACTGAAATGATCAACTTTTCTGATTCTCAAGTGGCTGCAATTACAACAGCATAAAAATAGATCCAAAAAGCCATGACAAATACAGCTCAGAAGATTAAAGTACTCAACTAGCATCTTCTTTTTGTAGAAATTAAAAAAAGGTAAAAAATGCTTCTTGTAAATGATTATTCTTATTGTAAAATTAATGAAATTAATTAAGCTTTCAATTCTTTTAGTTTGTACTATGTGAAGAGTTGTGAGTTTGGGGTTTATGGACACAATGAAAAAAACCCAATCCTCACATTCAAATATTGAAATGATTGCTAATACCATGTTTAAATTCTGTAATTACTGCCAAATTTCATGTTGCTGTTCTTGCCCCAGAGGTTAGCACTGAGCCAACATACTTTTGTTATTGGTAGTTTTTTTAGAAATACGAAACTAGACATGTTATTGCTCAGTTACATTAAAAATATTTAAAGGTCTTATACATGTAATCAGCAACCACAGAATATGTACTCAACTGCAATGTCCCAGTGTTCATAGTTTTATGTGTGGTATTCATTATTAATTTATTCATCAGAAATACATGTAGACACAATTTTTTAAAAAATCAAGACATTTGTGCTTACACTGCTTTCTGAAGCCACTCCACTTGGGTATAGGAACAAAAATATTCAGTTATTGTGAGCAATCCAAAGTGACAAAACCCTGAAAATTCATTATATGTAAATGATTGGCAGCCTACCTACTATTTAACACCCCCAACCCCTTCCAGGAGAAAATCCAATGAGATTTTTCTTTACTCAATTCTGATTCAGAATCTAAAGAGACGGTAAATGCAGGAATTACTCTGGCAGGCAATGCTGCTCAGCTGCCCAAAAGATCCTCTGCTTTGTGGGTCAACTGCACTTGGGGAATTTTGAGCACCACAGGACACGTTTACTTACATTTCAGGCTCTCTCAGAAACCTTACAGTGTTTCACCTCAAGCAGCACCCAAGAATGGACTCTGAAATGGTACTGTTGTGAAATGTTTGTGCCATGTGGGCAGAAAGTCACAAATAATTTAATTCCTCATTAATTTAAAGGTACAGAGAAGAAAAAGTGACCAGTGCAATTTGCTCCTCTGGACAGGGAGACAGCGAGGGGAGTCACTGAAAGCACAGCCCTCAGGTACTGCGTGTCACTGGTGATGGAGACAAACATAAACTAAACTGAAGTTTTAAGCTGATTGTGGAGGAAGTGCCATGGACAAGCACTTGCTTGTGCTCTGAAAAGGTAAACCAAACCTCCCATGCAGGTGGGGTTCAGGGTGTGTTCCTTTTCAGTGCAAAGCTTCCAGGACATCCTTAAACGAAATCCTGGTACCACTGAAACTAAAGACTGACTTGCACCACACGATGATTTCACACACATTTAGCAGCCAACAATAAGGGCTTTTGCATCCAGCTCTTGACTAATAATTCTGCTCAGAGCATGACAACATGCAGCTCTGTCCTGTTGCTGTGCCAGGCACACAGTAGTGCCATGATAAAACAAATCCTTTGTCACCAGTATAGGCAGGCACAGTATAGAATGTATTCAAAAAAACCCAACATACGTTGCAAAAGTGTCATTTTTCATTGTATTTTCATCAAGCTGCTACTTAAGAATTGAAAGATCTGTTCAAGTCTTAGCTCTGTTTGTGAAATATTTCCATCAAAGCAGAATGAAATCCTTTGGTGTATGAACTGCCATATCTGCTTGCAAGCCAGAGATACGTAACTCTACTTTCCTTAGAAAAATGTGTATCCTCAAAAGTTTCTTATATTTACATATTAAAATACCTTTGCTATTTCATAATGGAAAGTAAAACACAGACAGGTGTGTCTGTGTGAATGTACCCCACGACACACATGCAAATACAGGGCACATGTTTGAAATTAACCAGTCCTAACAGCTGCAATCATAGACTGGTAATTATTAAAAAGCAGAGATGTGAGAAAGCAGAATAGAGGTTTCAAAAGGGAGCTTAAAAAGGAGGCATTTTGAAGTCGTGTTAGTTAATGTTAGAGATGTTAGTTAATGCATCTCTTGTTTGAGGCTCATTAAATGTTATTTGAAATATGTGTGAACTCCTTACAAGAGGAAGCTGAATATTCCTTTCTAAACTGAAGGCAGTTTAATTACCAAGTACAACACTTAACTCTACTTTGACCACATATGCTCCAAGGTGTTTATCTTCCTTATCATTGGGAGGATTACTCCTGAAATCCAAAGGAATCTATACCTTCAGGTCACAGGTACTATATTGTACAAGCTCCTTATTTTCATTGCAGCTCCAGTCATTTTTTCTCATGTTTATCACTTTTTCAGTGGAAATTAAACACAAAATTTACCACTCTTAAAACTACCAATTTAGAGATACTTTAGTGTTCAGTTCAGGCATAAACAACATGTGATATGTAGGAAGTATGAGACTGGATAATGATTTCCAAACAAAATCAATTATACATACATTTCTTAAATTATCAGAGCATTTTGCTGCTTTTTAAAGCAGACAGGAGTTCAGAAGAAGTTTCATTAGGATACAGTGATTAAGCTCCTACCACTGTTATACCTGCCCCTTTACCCACCCTTTAGATCTTCATTTTAATCAGACATTATTCTACAAGAAAACTTCCCAATTTACTGTATTTTATCAGTTAAAATTAAATATTGAACACATTCTTGGATAGTCAAATACCACAGCAAATGGACTTTCCTTAGCCATATGCTCATTAATTGCTTCCAACTACTCCACTAGATTATCAAGTCAGTCTTTCTTCTTATAAAAGCTCTGATGCAGGGTGTGTGTGGGGTGGATATTACTCTCTAAACTCACAAGAAATTTACTTGTCCTGAAAAATCTCCACTGAACGACCTATCTCTGGTTCCATGAAACATCTTTTATCACTAAAGGACAGGTTACAGACTAGTTTCTGCACAGGGTATTACATTTCAGACACAAACAGTACTTCTCTTCAAGTTAAGGTGTCAATTTCTTTAAGGGTTTAAGAGCTGTGATATGCCACTGACCACTAACAACAAAGAAAACAAGCAAACACAGCTTTTTCAGACTGTTTTTTAAAGAAAACTGATATGCATGTTTTGCAGAACAAGTACAAGCTGTATTATATTTTATTCTTATACCTCTGCTACTATTAAATCCACAGTTCATTTAACAAAATTCGTGACAGCTTGAGATATAATACTATCATTACAGTGTGCAATTTAGACTGGTCATTACTCATTAAATAAAAAAATAGCATTTTTATTAGTTAATGCAGACACATTGGGCTTTGACAATACGCTTGATGTGAGAAAGTAAAAAAAAAAGATAAACAGCAATTAAAAAGCTGCCTGACAGGTTCATGATACAGACTCACATGGAAGATTCTGTCATCTGGAACTGTTATTTTAGTGTCATTAAAAAGCAAGACACGAACTAAAGTCATACTGGGTTTAATACTACAGTGACAATTATTGCAATGCACTAAATAAAACCCATTTAAGGCCTCTCCTGTTCTTATCAAACACAAACCTACACCCATAAAACCTCCTGTCCACGGAGGTGACAGAATGCAAAGGTGTACCAATAGCTACCTGAATGCAAATGGACCCAGGGAATGATGGGAAAAGTCAGTAACATGGGAAAAGTGAATCTTTCAGCTCTCCCAAGAATCCCCACCAACTCACATGAAGACAGAAATGGTGACAAACCCACCCTGAAGGATTCTTTTACAATCTCAAACTTAATTAGATCTAGAAACATAATGTACCATTTTGCACCTGAAATCAATTGATTTTTAGTCCAGATTTCACTTGTAGAGTGAGGGCATGGGAATCAAACTGCTCCCCAGACAGAAGATGAGTTCTATGCTTCCACCCTTATCTCTGACAAAACCAAATTCCTTCAGCTGAACAATAATATTGGTCTAAAAAGAAGCAGAAGATGATGAGAGCTAGCTTGCTGTCTTACATTGATACTCCTCAGAGGAAAGTTAAAATAGGGAAATAAATCACTCACTCCCCCTATCTGTGGTGGAAAGACAAACACTTTTATGATAAAGAATTACTCCAGTAAGTGATAATAAGCAGAAAGCACTGGGTAAACATGAGTATGTTTAATTTGAACTTTTACATTTATGCCAGTTCACAAATTAAGCAAAACCTCCAAATGGTTTAAGAATTGCTCGAAAATGTGAGGATTATGCCTCTTCAAACAGAATAAAAACATTTCTTGTTCCTGACAATGACACATGCCTGGTTTTGCAGCAGGAACACATAGCTTCATTCTCTCTGTTGGTCTGCCATAAGCACACGTCATCAAAACAAACAGATGCAAAACTGAGGGCAGGCAGAAAACAAATCTGCTTTAGACATCTGCAATCCTGTCTTCCCCCCAGCACCTGGTTTTCTGGAATGAGATTACTCTGGCTGTGCTTAGCATGGCCTGGGAATGGTGCTGAACACAAGCTCTGACAAGGGGATTGCAGATGACCTCTGGTACAGCAGCAATTCATGCTGCTCCACAACACACAACCAGGCTCCAGTCTCCTTTTAATTCTTCTTCTTACTCCTCCTGCCACACACACATCCTTCCCAGTTTGTTCCACCAAGGACAGCTCTCCTCAGGAAACAGTGAGTTTGATCTTTAGGAGCTGGTGAGATGGATGTGGATGGTCATTGAACAGTCTGTTATCAAAATGTCCATCAATATGCAATAAGACATTCTTGCAGGGCTTGCTCTTTCCTAACTGTGGCATGATAGTGGTATTATTTTTCTTATAATTTCTAAGTAAAGTGCTTTTGCAGAGAGGTGGTTGGAGACACAGCTTCCATCCCTGCTAGAAGTATCTGAGCACTCTCTCATGGTTTCAGTGACACAACAGTCCCCAGTTGCACCTTCACCACTGAGCAGTGGGATTACATATCTCAGATATTGCATTAATTAACGCTGATATATGCATAAACTACCCACGTGTAATCTAGTATTCAGCTTATTTCTTCTTAATCAGACAGAGACTCAGATCTCTGTCCATAAGCATTGTTTTCCCACACTGCAGGTCCAAGGGAGAATCCATCCTCCTCTGATGGACAACAGAGGGATCTTCTACCTGGAGTAAGTGTGCAAAAAATTATACTTCCAGCATAGAACACAAACATATGGAGATGGTGGCTCAGACAGTGAAAGAAGATTAAGTCTTTTATAAATATATATATCTGTACATAGTGCTGTGATTGAAATGGAGAGTCATTATTCAGGACTGATTTGCTTAGTTCTAGTTTGGTAATGTCTCCATTCTGCTCATTGAGTAAGGTGGATAGGATTGAAAATTCCCCACCAAAATAACACAGGGACTAATGTTGGGGAACTGCAAAATAGAGCACAGTTGAATAAGGGACCTATACAACAGGAGTAAAATTATAGGAACATACAGCTTCTGAGTTAGGGAGATCCTCAAACTGAAGACTACTCAAAACTGAGAAAACACAACAGGAGAACCATTTCTTAGGTCTTGTCCCTTTTCTTTCAGTCATTCATCAAGCATTCACTACTGACCACTGCCTAAGACAGGACTATTGGACTGTCACCAGACCAAGGATGGTTATTCCTAAGCTCAAAAAGAAGGGCTCATCTAAAATCTCATATCTGCAAAACTTTAATAAGGAAAAAATCACTTTGCTTGTTTAGTATTTCTCCATGAAGTGATTGTGTTTATGTTGACCTCCATCACATAATGTTATTAATTATCATCCCCAGGCATGTTCAAAATGATTTAAATGGAGCTGGCCTGGGAAGAAAACTTCCAGAATGAATACACACTGTTTGTGTATCCCTGTCTGAGAAAACCACAGAATCAAACCATCTGGAGAAGCCTCTATCCAAAGAAATGTCAATTACAGTACAGGCACATCATTCTGACAAATGTTTGCAGAATCCCCTTTTTGAAAAGATCCAGTAATGAACGTTCAACAATTCCTTTGGTGTTTGACAAAGTCCAACCTGAATCTTTATTATTCCATTTATTATTTCTTTTCCTGATTCCCTGAACACAGACAAAAATGTCCTCTTAAAATAGCTTTTAAAGTATCTGTCTACTCTCTTATTCTGTTTTATCTGGGGGATGCCAGAAAGCAACACCTTACACCAAGCACATGATGTAGCCTCAGTTGTGAAGGAGCACAGGTCTCCTTGCCCTGTGGGTTACTGGACAGCTGAGGCACAACTCAAAATCCAGGGTAGAGTTTAGAACTCAGGAGGATCATTGGCTGAACCTTTATTTAACTGCCAAAACCAAAATACTTCCTCTGAGTTTATACCACTATTCCAGTTACAGCATTCAACAATTCACTGATACATATTACTTTTATTTAATTTTTTAAAAAAATATTATTTTGCAGTAAGGACTTTTTAATTTGCCAAACTCCTCTTCTGAGCTCTCAGAGAGAAATACTTCAGTCTCTAAGTGAAAAATTATTTTGACCTTTCAAGTTGGCACTGTGAAAAATAACATATCCAGCATGTTTGAGAGTTGACATTAACAGTCGACATAACTCACAGACACTTAAATACTACTAAAATTAATCTGAATAAAAGATATTATGCATCAACACAAAAAAAACCCCCCTCCTCACAGGAATTAAATTGCATTCATATTATAGAAAGACAATTCATTACAGCTTTCAAGTCACACTGTAAAATAATTGCCATACTTACACACTTCAGGGATGACAGACACAAAAACAATAGACCCTAAATTGTCACGTAATAGTAATTGATTATTACCATTTTTATCTTAGGTTGCAATGACACAAAAAGATACATGGATTCGGAGTTCTATCCCAAGATTTTTTTGATGGATCTGGACCTGGCCAGCTGTGGGTAGAGGAGATTTGTGCAGCTGTGGATCTATTAATTTCCTTTTTTATTTCTAATGGTTTCAAATGGTAATGGCAAAGGCTACAGCCAATTAACAATTTAAGCATAACTTGGGCATTTAAAAACAAAATTAGGAACCAAACTGGATTCAAAAATAATCTTCTTTATTTGCTGCTGAGCCCTGTACAATCTATGCACTTCTCCTCTCCCTCAGTATCGATATACATATTTTTTTGTAGAATACAAGAAAACTCAACACTTTTGCAGCTTTTTTTGAAATTTGCTTATTAGACACAGAGTTCTGAGAAAGTTTAGCCTGATTTCAGGAGAGCAGCAAACATCTTTCAGAGGTTCTTCATTCTTATATTTACATTCGTATTTCTTTAGTCACGTGTGGGTTTCTTATATTTTGTTGTTTATGGAGTTGTTTATGGAGTGTGTAACATAAACAAAAACTTAACTAAATTATGTGGCAAATGAATTGTATTGTGGTGTATCCTCTCCTATCCCTAAGTTCAACCCAAAGGGCTTGTTGTGGTGGATTGTTTTTTGTCTTTTCTTTTTGGTTTGGTTTTTGTTTTGTATTTTGTTTTGTGTTGTTTTCTCACAGAGCAGCATTTGTATTAGAAAAAAATCATAATTTTAACCTAAAGTACCTAACTACTGATATTACTGCTGCAAAGGCAGCTCATGACACAAGCATCCATGTGCTTAATGATTGCTCCTTCTTAAATCTTCTTGTTCAAAAAAGCAACTTTGGGGGGAAAAAATAAAACAAACAAAAAACACTGAGGCCAAACTTTCTCTTGGAAGTGAGAATGAAATGACAAGATAAAGTCACACTGAAAGACAATCTGCATTTTTCTAGGAAGTCTACAACGGGAGTCAGTGGGATTATAGCACCAGTGTAATTAGCATTCCTGCCAGCCAGCCTGACAATGAGCATGTTCATTTGCCAGGAGAGGAGTATGTGCTTTTCAAGAGGCAATTCCTATTTTGCTGCCTAGAGACGTTCTTTCTGTCTTTGTGGTTTGGCATTGTTTATTTTCCTCCCCCCCTTAAGAACACCAACTGCTCCTACAAATGACAACACTACTTGTTACAAGATGTGTTCATCAAAATAGTTTAAAAACTACTAGCGGCACTAATATGAATTCTACATTACAATGTCCTTCAGAAAGAAGGAAAAAGATGGGAATATTCCTACAATATGCTGCTGAAGTGATATGCTAAATATGAGCTATATCCACAATACTGGACACAAACTGCATGCAAACGACTGTTATTTAAACCTGACTGCACAGAAACGTCCCTTCTTATGGTCTCTAAGCTGTTTCCATCTCCTTCTATAACCCATCTAACTTTTTAATAACTGGAAATTCAGATATCTGCATTTAGATCTTGTTCCTGGAAGCCATTTGATGTAGATATAACCTTATATTCATGTAAAGCAGCTTTAAGGATCGGGGCTTGAAGTTCTGTTAAAAAGACAGGATTAATTTAAAGGTCACACATTTTTATTAGGGTGGAAAAAAAAATCAGAATGAAGATTCATAAAGGTCTCTTTTCATGTATGCAGTGGAATTCTTTCATTAGCATAGCAATGTAGTAAAATGAGATGTTATATTTGTGACTCCATGGTGTATTTTAAGCATAGATCTCTACATCTAGGGGTTTTTTTAATACCACCTTATTTTTCTGTATATTGTCGTTTTTCTTTTTCTGAATAACATCTCTTTTCACTCTAAAAAGGACATTATTCCAAAGTGTTTAAATTGACAAATAGCTAACTAAACAAAGCAACCATGAGGACTGCAATCCATGCAACTCAACTTCAGCCACCTAAAAGTTTCTTATGTACCGCAAACCAGCTGCTCAGGCTCTGCTTGATATCTGTGGGAGGAAACAGGCAACTCTAACCCCCAGTTTTCATTATTTCATCATTTATTGAGAAAGCATCTAACATAAATGTAATCAGCTTTTCTGTGTCTACTGGACAAGAACAAGCCTAGAGCACTGTCTTCAACTTAGTGCCTTGGTTTAAGAGGATAAAATTAAGTTGAAATGAATCCAATGAGTTTTAAAAACATTGAAAAGTCACTACTTCAAAAATACACAATGACTTATTTTTATTCAAAGTCAGATTTACTAGATTATCAGAGCCAGATGTACTAGATCATTAACATAATTGGGGTTTACAGAAAGAGGCCTTTTAAAAACAGACCTACAAGGAGATGCTGAGAGAGCTGGAAGTGCTCAGCCTGCAGAAAGGAAGGCTCAGGGGGACTTTAAGCATGTGTATAAATGTCTGGTGGGAGGGAATGGACACCAAGGAGCCAGACACTCCTCTGTGGTGCCCACTATCAGGGCACAAGGCAATGGGAACAGGTTTTAAAATGAGAAATTGCATGTGAACACAAGAAAACAGGGTGGCTTTTATTTATAAGGGGTGTTTTGTTTGCCTTTTTCTTTTTTTGGTTTGGTGGGGTTTTTTTGTCCTATGTTTTTGGAGATTTTGGGGTGGGTTTTTTTCTGTTTTCTTTTTCCTGATTTGCCTTTTTTCCTTCCGCATCCCACCCTCCCCCCCCCGGGGGGGGCACTCACAGGCAGAACACTTTATTCAGATGTGCTAGCAGTCCCAATTTTTTTAACATAAATTTAAGTTCAGATGTAATCCAGTCCTAATCTGTCTCAGTTCTGTTAGAATTATACCCAACAAACAAAAATTCTGTTTGTTTTCCTACACCAAATCAAAATTTTGCTGACAGCTGCATGGGTACTCAGTGTATTTTAAGAAGTAGAAGAATTTCTAATTGTAGGAATTATATCTTCATTTCCAGGAGAAGATAGAGGCCCAAGGAGACCTTCCATCTTATCAGAAGATGCTGTCTTTGCATATGTGTGCACACCATATGTGTGAACTTACAGTTTGACAGACTGAAGATGAGCTAAAAAGTTAGTTGAAGTACTGGTTTGGCTTTGTACATTCAGTTTTACTTCAGTCATTCTTGCACAGAGCAAACATATTGTGTGGAGGTATTGTGAAGGACAGTCATGTATCCCAGCTCATTATCCAATTAATTGTGTCATGGCTTGGCTTCATTAGTCCAACAGCACTGATTACACTGTACCAGTGCAGCTGGAGGTCACACAGACAGAGCAGGTATATTCCTACATACCCATTTTTTTAATGTATTGGCCTCCTTTTTCTCTTTTCTTTTCGCCAAGCACATTCTTACTGCCATCTCATCTGCTCTCGAGTTCATGACACGTTTTTTTCTTCCCCCACTACCAGCTATTGCTTCTTATGTTGTCTCTTAAAACATCACTTTTAAACACAAGCAAAGCTGCAGCCCTCCCACACAGAGGCAGATTTTCACTTGGAATTAATTCCAAGTTGTGCAACAGCAATTTTTTAATTTTAAAACTCTGTAGAGAATATAAAATGAATTTAAACTCACCACTGCCCAAATGTGATGGTATAATACTGCATTCATATGAGATGTGAATCTGGTTTAGCTAATCAGATCATTATCTGTAACAAAAAATCTCTAGTTTAAGAGTGGTGGTGGCTTTGGGATTGGGGATTCAGCCTCTCATTTCATGGAGTGGTGTTGGACCATCCTGGTGACCATAACATAGCACATTTTAGCTATTGGCTATTTCAGTCATTCTGCAGCTAATCAAATTGTTTGCTTATTCCATGTAGCTCGAGTGTTTTTTTCCACAATCCAATGTTCTGATCTGAGAGATATCGAGCAACTCAGTGGTAGCAACTCATGTTAATTGTTGTCCTGAAGAGTGATCCTACAGGCAAAGCCAAATCAATGCTTTCATTCCCACCAAAGGAATTTAATCAGCATTTCCACTGAGACAAGGCAACAGATCATATGCTCTTCTTTCCAGTCCATCACAATGCAAAAAGAAACCACAAAATAGAATTTGGAAACACCTTTTTTTTATTATTATTTTAGTAGAGTTGGAGAAGACACACTGATTATTTCAGACAGTTTTTGTCTATTACTAGATAAAAAATGAAAGTCAGAAGGTTTGTAACTTCAAGGTGACTCCTAACTACACAATGAAACAGCACATTTTCACCCAGATCAGTTAAGTTTATAAAGCCATTCAGCTCTGAAATCTGATTAATAGAAGGCATTTATCTCCATAAGTTTGCTTCACAGACTTAAAACTAAACAAAATGGATCTTCTTGACCTATTAACGTTTTAATTATTATCACTCTGATTTCTGAAGTGTGACTTCAAGCCTGTTAGTAGCCAGTGAGGTACTGCAGCACTGAGGTGAAGGACATGATTAATCTTGTTTTATGCCTTCACATAAAATAATGCATGTCAAAGGCAACATCTTTACCAATTTGCAGCAGCAGCAGCTAATGAGTACACAGACACTTTCAGACAAGCAAACTTTTCAGATGATGTGTTAAGCTTCGGGTCTGCAGGAGATGACATGGAAATGAAGTGATTAGTTATGTTTCATGCAACAGAAGACAGCTTTTCAGACAGTAATGGGAAGAAATGCCACCTATTTGCTGATATATCCAAAGAGATTAAATGCTTTTTTACGCTGATGTGGCATCTCCACCAACAGCAGTGCATTATTCTCTTACCACACTGGTCAACATGTGCAAGCCATGGCTATCAGCAGTAATCAAATATAAAGAAATTGGATGTTATGTTCTACTTCTCAAGAGTGCCATTACTGCTAAGTGACTACTGTGTGCTTCCAGTATCAAACCTTCTCCTCATACTTTAATAGTAAGGTCATAAAATTCACTTTCGGCCCTTACTCTGCAAGCTGTGTGCTAAGACTTGTGCACAGACTAAAAATAAAGTCAGGAAACTCTTAAGTAGTCTGAGATTTAAAAAAAAAAAAAAGGCATTTCAGAGTTCTTTCAAACTTTTATTTCTTACCAGTTTTTTTAGTGGTGAAATGATTTCATGACATGATGTTTCTAAGAATCGAGACTAAATGCAGCAGACAGATTTCGGGACTACAGAGTTGTATTGATAGACCAGTGCCCCACTCCCATCTCCAAAAACGGCTCTAAGGTGCACTGTGGGAATTGAAGGCAAGTGAGTCTACTTTGGCACCTTGTAAGCTGAAACTTCCATGATTAAGATCCCGAAGAACCTAACAAAAACTCTAGAAAAGAGCCAACATGCCCTTTGTAAATGGCAGACCCTCCCAACCCAGTGGAGTTCTTTAATGGAGACAATATGCACATGGATAAATAAAATACAGTGGAAACAGCACACTTGGACTTTCAGAAAGCATTTGATAAGGTTCCATAAAAAAGCTCTTGACAGGGTGTGGGGGAACAGTCCTGCTGTAGATAGAACTCTAATTAAAGAACAGAAAGTGGCTTTTCAGGATGAAAAGTCAGCAGTGGCATCCCCCAAGGGTCATTGCTAGAGTCAGCTTTACTAATCAGTGACCTGGAAGAAAGTGAGAATGGGAAAATTCTCTGGTTTGAAGCTACTGAGCTTTCTTGACCAAATGCCACTCTGATGATGAGCAGCTCCAGAAGGACACAGAGAACTGAATGAGTGGTGAAAAGGGTGACAGATGAATCTCAGTCTACACAAATGGAAGATACAGCACCTACAAAAAAAAAAAAAAAA
>VWZD01009799.1:90615-102224 GCA_013396695.1 Sakesphorus luctuosus
ATATGTGTATAAACACCATGATATTGGGCCAAAAAAATCAAGATTTACTTGTAGTCCTTCCTAGAGAAACCAGAAAAAATAATTTAATTAAATTCTTATCTTCTTACTAATTGATACTAGCCATAATCCTATACAAGTACACTGCATCTACATGCAGAAAAAATCTGGGGATAACTGCTCTCTTAGTTTTAGATATCTAACTTACTGGGTTGATTTGTCCTCTACAGGTTTGTGTTTCTTTTCTTTGACTGAAAAGACTGACATAAATTGTACTCTTCACTCTTGAAGAGGAAATTAGGATAAGATGACATCAACCCAATGCTGTTGCTGTGCAGCTGTCCAAAAATACGACTATTGCCCAAACAGTCTTATCACAATTTAGTGCCAAATGCACAACTGCCAACAGTGAGGACTTCAAATTTGTGCATATGCCAAAACTGGCACTTCTAACATATATTCCACCACTAAAACCTTACAATAATGAATACTATTTGGGTTAAAATGTCTGTCATGGAAGGATATGGTTTGTTGTTCAAAATATGACAAATATATGAAAATACACTTAGCATCCCTACGAGCAAACTTTAATTTTGGTGTCATGTACTATCTTTGTGCAGGACCAGTCATTCCACAAATGGGTCATTATTCAATACATCCACAGCCTCCTGAATCAATGTGCAATACAAAACCTTATTAATTAAACCCCACTTAAATTCAGACTCTAAAGGAGTAAAATTTCTTCCTTAGTACTCTTTATGCTTTTACAGTCAATCAAAAGCTTTGAAGATGGTCATAAGACTGTTTAAAACCAAGGCAAGCACAAAATAAACATTTTTGTGAAGCGATTTTTTTGACCAGAGTCCTTTTCACCAGGCTTGTTAATCTGCTTTCAAATCCCCAACCAACCACTCCTCCTCCATGGTTTCCTTTCATTAGTATTTCCCTCTTTTTACTTCACTTCCTACACATCTAATGCCTTGCTGGGAATCTTTGACTGTTTTAATCCAAATTAATTACAGTATCTTACCAAAGATGGCTGTTATTTTTTTTCACTCTAACTTTCAACACATATTTCTACCAAATCCCCCTTCCCACTGAGAGCACACATGCCACTACATGGCAAGACAGATCAAGGAGCTGAACCAAATGAACACTGTCTCTATCAGGGAAATTGC
Organism: Sakesphorus luctuosus; assembly: GCA_013396695.1. Taxonomy (NCBI): domain Eukaryota; kingdom Metazoa; phylum Chordata; class Aves; order Passeriformes; family Thamnophilidae; genus Sakesphorus; species Sakesphorus luctuosus. The sequence continues at coordinate 91,791 of VWZD01009799.1, forward strand.
ATTATGGATGAGGTACTTTCAGCTGGAACTGCCACCTGATGTAGCTCAACACAGGTGCTAGCACAGGCACAAAGGAGAGAGCAAGAAAGCATGGATGTGCTGGAGGAAGAAATAAAAAATGAATGGATAGTGTGAAGGAAACAACACTCACACCCAGCAGCCAACCCCATGCAGATCATCCCACTGCTGCCTTTCTGTTTGTTTGCACATCTTCAGACCCACTCCCTCTGTGCTCATGCTCAACTCATTAATCCCATTTCTATTGCCTGTCAGCTTGTTTCCCCAGAAACTTCTTGTCTCAGTTTCCAGCACTTCTCAGATGAAAATCTGCCCTGTCTAACAGGAGAAGGTTTTGTCATCTGTTCTCTGTCATGTTTATCCTTTTCAAGGAATCACAGAATGATTTAGGTTGGAAAAGATCTCCAAGATCATTGAGTCCAATCTGTGACTGATCCCCATCTTGTCACCTAACCCAAAGCACTGAGTGCAACATCCAGTCATTCCTTGGACACCTCCAAAAAACTGTTCTCAAAAGAAAAAAAATGAAAGTGCTCTTTTGTCATAACTCTCCTGTACTTCAAATTACTTCTTGAAAGCATATAGGACTTGAGGAGCAACAGAGCACACTGAGACCCCTGCAGCAATAAGAACAGCAGTTCATCTTGCTTATGCCTGCTCCATCTTCAGAGAATGAAGGAATAAATACCAAAAAATAATCTTTGATTTCTTTATTCATGTCTCTCAGCTACCAGTTATCCTCTTTTTATCTGTCCTAGCAAGGTCCAGACACCTCCAAAGCCTCTTCTTGGGGAACACTGCTTCCCAGATGGAAAAACACCTGTATAAAGCTACCCTAGGATACAGATACGGTGCCAACAGGTATTATGTACAGCTGGTTTAATAGAATCACAGAACCATAGAATGGTTTGGGTTGGAAGGGATTCCAAAGATCATCCAGTTCCAACCCTCTGTGATGGGCAGGAACACCTTCCACTAGACCAGGTTGCTCTGACCTCCACCCAACATGGCCTTGATCTGAGCTGAGCTCAGCCTGAGGCAGAGGCTTGGCAAGGAGAACTTCATCTTGGAAAACATCTGTCTCAAAATTCAGACGGGAAAGTGAAAAGCAACTAAAAGAAAAAGTTAGTGACATAAAGCGGTATCTAGCTTAGGGGATACTGCATGATATTCTACTTGTATTTGTGTCACTGGGATCAATGTTTTACACTCACCACAAATACCACCCTCCAAAACGATGCAGATTATGGGGAAAAAAATCCCTTGTATGAGTTTCTCAGACAGCTGCCAGCCCTGCAGGCTAATCTCAACCTCCTAGCTTCATTTTTGTCAGTCTTGAAAAGAAGTAGCAATTTCACCAAACTGTGTTATTTTTATGATATATGGACAGACATTCACTAAGGGATATGCTGAAAATACTAATTAATTTCCATGCCTGACCTAAGCAAGATTTCCAGCTTTTAAATGAGGCAGGCTACTCTAATAGCCTTCAGTGCCACCTGGCATCTAAAACCATTTTTACTGCACAAGCCTCATTTCCATCAGAATAGGGTTCAATATGACCTTTATATAATTTTCTGAGTTAGTCTATATTTTGCTTGGAATAGACGGAAAAGTAATTAACAAGTTAGCTTCAGGCACTGATAAAAACAAAATATGCACGTCAAGAAGAGAAAGAAAAGGAATTTGCATTGCTACACATGGGTAAACCAAGTTCAGCAAGAGAGCAAGTCTCTGCCACAGACCCTGGGGGAATGGCAAATCCCTTCCCTTGGAATAATTCTGAAGGATGATTTTTCCTTCTTGAAATGTGTGAAATAGAAATAGCTTTGCACACTCCAGCAGAATCACTGTGTCCCAAGAGACAGCCTGGGAACAGGCTGTCACAAACCTACAACACTTCTACAGTGGGCAGTACACTCGAGTCCTTGAAAATTGACCAGATGCATCCTTGACATTTTGAGGGTGACACAGAAAGTAGGTTAAATGTCTCGTGGTTATTTGGGGGGGTGTGTGTGTGTGTGTGTGTGTGCGTGTTTTTTAAAGTTTCATTTTAACAACTTGTAAAAAAATCTTTTTACAGTTTTTTTTTTCTTTTCTGATAATCCTAGAATCACAGAATGGTTGGGGTGGAAGGGACTTAAAGATCACCAAGCTCCAATAACCTGACATCAGAGTAATCATCAAAGAAGTTCCAATTTCAACTTGTTTTACAACAAGACCAGTACAAATGGCATTATTTTCAGGAAGAGGAGACACTCTTTATGAAATCCAATTTCAAACCCACCATCAGTTAAATACTTTTAGAGCAAACACATGGTATAGTTATTATAAAAGGATATAAGGATAATTCCTATGTAACATTAATGTCAGTAAGATCTCAAATGCTTTTCATTTGAAGTCATGATGTTTTTCTCTGAGAATCAATGATGTGTGTTCAGCACTTTAACCAAATGGATGTCATCTCCCCCTTGGTGAACAGTTCAGCACCAAGTGGTAAAAGCATTTTCTGATACAAAGGAAGGAAAGACAACGAAGACCTGATTAAAATATTAATCTGCTCAAGAAAAAGACCTCCTGAATATCTGAATCATGGAATCATAAAATGGTTTGGGTTGGAAGGGCCCTTAAAGCCCATCCAGTGCCACCCCCTGCCATGGGCAGGGACACCTTCCACTATCCCAGGTTGCTCCAAGCCCTGTCCAACCTGGCCTTGGACACTCCCAGGGATGGGGCAGCCACAGCTGCTCTGCCCAACCTGTGCCAGGGGCTCACAGAAAATAATTTCCTCCTAATACCCAATCTATCCCTACTCTCTGTCAGTCGAAGCCATTCCCCCTTGTCCTGTCTCTCCATCACTTTCAAATGTTTTCTCTCCACCTTTCTTGTAGCCCCATCGGCTCCTGGAAGCCCATGACAAGGTCCCCCCAAGACTTCCCTTCTAGAGGGACGGGACAGCCACAGCTTCTCTGGGCACCCTGTGCCAGGGCCTGCCCACCCTTACAGACAAGAATTTCTCCCAATATCCAACCTAAACCTATCAATTTTCCAAACTATCTAATATAAAGTTATTTTAAACTAATATAAAGCTGTCTAAGATATGCCAAGCAGAACCATCCCAACTCCCACCACAAATAGTTATGAAAAATCAAAATCATAAAAATTTGATGTTATGAATATCAAACTGAAATTAAACTGGTACAGGGTAAACCCTAGGATTTTACTAATATTTTGCCTAGTGTTTTAAAGTTATAATCCAATGAATTTTTAAATGCCAGCATATTTAGAAAAAGCACTTATATTTTTTGCCAAACCCGTAGCTAACTATTTTATAAAACTTGTATAATACAAATTCCATTTTTTGTTTGTTTTTTGGTTGGTTTTAAAATCACCATATCCCTTGAAAAAAATTATTTCTGAGGAACCAAAAAGAATTATTGAGGTGATCATCAGTAAGTCACCCTTGAAATATCTAATGACCAAAGTAGTTTGTAACTACTTTTAATTTTTCATATTTTTCAATCTATTTTTTTTCCCACCAAACCACATTTTTTCATTCTGGAAATAGGTTTCAAGGCAAACATTAAGGCAATACATTCTGGTACCCTCCTTTAAAAAGCTTCTTAAACCCAAGAAACTGAGGGAAAAAGCAAAACAACAGAGAAACCTGGAGCTGTCCTAACAGAAGCACGACAAAACACTGAGCTTTTAAGCAATTTAGATTTCGGGTGTTGCTTAATACCATGTTCCTAGAATAAGGATAATGGGCAAATCTTAATATTCTTACACGTCTATTTTTCATGACTTTTTGATAACTCTTAAGTGTCGTATCCAGTACAACCATCACCCTGAAATTTCTGCTACTGTGCTTTTCCATTCCAATTGTTTTCTGAAATTTCTTCATTTTTCTCCTCTGAATTAAACTTCATACTAGAGTTTTTTCCAGTTGAAGTCTCCTTCATTTTATATGGCATTTTCAACCGTTGTTGCTTTTTCCAAAGTTAATTTTGATTTTCTTTTGTTACTTCATTCTTTAGGAAAAACATGGTATAACAACTTTTCTTATATAAAAGCTGAAGTTTTGAATAAAATGAGGGCCGATTAAGTATCACATGCAATTGGAGAACAGTAATATTATTTTCCAAGGAAAAAAATAAACCCCTCATAGATATTCAATGCAGGTGTCCATACATATACACAGTGTGCACAAGGTCATTATTTTTTACTAATGTCTTCAAAAAAGAAGTTTCTCTCATATCATATATTGAGTCTTCAATTTCCTAAATTTATTCATCTAAATTTAATTAAAACAATATTAAACTCACACTGTAAAATAGCTTTTATTATCATGAAATTCTAAATAAAATAGTTGTCAACAGAGCAATCTCCTCACAGTTCAATAAACAGCTTTAAAAGACTCATGCCACACTGTGTAGATGAGATTAAAAAAGCCAACCAAACAAATCTCCAAGAGAATTGTCCTGAGATTTTCCCAGTTTGGATCCAGGAGATTGTGGTAAAACTTTGATTCATCTGAAACTCAAAATAAATGAAGAAAGATGTAGAAGTGGCTCAAAAGAGAGTTTAGATGTCCACAATAACGTAAAATCATAGGTATTTAACTGGCATAGAAAAAGATACCTAGGTCAAGGTGTATCCAGAAGTGCTAAGGAAAACCCTGGTGAAACTGTGAGGATCATTTGAAAAACTCCTTGATTTCTCTTTGTTTAAAAAGCATCTTAGATGAAACACCTTTAAAGGTTTATAATTGCACTTCATTAGACTGAAACGTTCTGAAACTGAAGGAACTTCTGTGAAATGTCATTTCCATAAAGAGGTAAGCACAGGGCATTTATTATCACAAGGTAAGTAACCTTCAGTCTAAGCTGCAACACTCAGAATAAAATTTTAGAAACTTCATTTCTACAAGATCCTTCCCAGGCGATGTGGTCAGAGCAGCTGGACTATCCCAAAGAGTAGAATAGGTGAAATAACATTGTCTTACCCTTTTAATTAAATAGAACCAGAAATTCTGGGTTTCAACCCGATCACAGGTCAACTACAAGTTTATAATGTTCACAAAATGTTGAAATAATGCTCATAGAGCCTTCATAAAATTATTAGCTGCAACTTATCCCACCTCATTTTCTTCCATGAGTAAAAGCATTGTTTGGAAAAATATGTCTATGAATAATATTTATATACATTTCACAAACTGGAGGGAACCTGCTGCTCTGTTGTTTTGGTTTTTTGGTTTGGTTTTGTTTTGTCTTTTTTTTTTTTTTAAGAGCAAAATCTGGTATTAGCTAGAGCTGCCTCCACCAGGTATAATCCACTGAGACTTCGGTGAAAGGCTCTAGGTGAGTGCATAAGGCTTTGGATGCAGTTTCTATTTATTTTTCAGCATCCCCGCAACTTCCAAAATGCATGACTGCCTTCCTACTCTGAGGAAGAGGAATCTGCTTCAAGCAGAACACGCAGTTTTGTGAATGCCAATACAAAAAGAGAAGTTGTTAAAACAACCCTCTAAGAACACACTGACCTGTTATTTTCATGACAACATCATCTTATAGTAAAATCAATAGAAACTATAAACTTTGAAGCATCTGAAGAGCTGGTATTGCTTCAAGAATTTTAAGATAGAAATTAATGCTAGATTGCACTGTATTAATATATTTGCCTCTTAGAGTAAATACTGTCTGTAGTTGCTGTCTTATGACTTTCACTTCCCTTCATGTACACAGCTTTAGTTACCTGAGTTAGCTTGGCCAGCTCATGATTATGGGCTTTCACAAAAACAACACTGATGTTCAAAATGCAAGGAAGGAGGCCATGTTTTCATCAGAAATTATGGTTTTACAACACACAACCACAGCAACTCTACCTCTAAAAAAATGTATGCATTTAAATCATCTCCATAAAGGGGAAAAGACTGGGGTTTTCTGGTATTTCCTATGTAAAAAAATCTTGTTTTCTAACTGATGCTTTTTTTGAATAGCTGCAATAGGTTTATCTCGATATATTTTCCATGAAAATTTCAAGACTGACGTTCTTTCAAGAAACGGACAGCTGAAAGTTGCTGCTTGGTAATTGTAATGTGTGCTCCATGGGAGTGTGTTAGTGCCCTGCAGTCCTTCCCCAAATTCTCCCTCTCTCTGTTTCACAGAGATTTTTTCTCATCTCAGTCATGCTTCCTGCTCATTCTGCTGCTGCACTCCTGTTAAAAGCTCCCTTTTGCTTCTTTCTGTATTCAGTGCCAGTCTTAACTATTCTCCCCCCTCACATTCTACTCTTGGCTTTGTTCTCCATCCTTTCATTTATTATTCTCTGCTGAACCCTAATTACTTTTATTGCTCCCCAGATGTAGGTTAGCGCAGTAAACAGTGTTCAATCCTTCCTTGCCATCTTCGTCTCTTCATTCACTTTCCTTACCTTTTCTCTTTTGGTCCTCTGGAGACCTTTCCTTCTTTTAACAAGCCACTATAAAGTGATTCCCCATTTATTTGATGTTTTAGCTCACCGAGTTTGTACAACTCCGTGCCATTTCAAATATGTTAAGCTGTTCAGTGGCATTCTTCTTTGGTGCATTGTCTTCTTTTTTCTTTAAATACTCCCCAGCTAATGGATTGCCAATTAATTAGAAATAGTTAATCTTCACAACAGAATAAACACTACGTGTTTGTGTCTCTCGAGGAGCTCCTAAACTAATTTTTATGGCTGTGATGGTAACCATTCTCACTCCTTGGCAGCTTGTCAATGGAAATAAAAGTTCGCTGAGCAGATATGCAAGCCATCGTCTGGAGAATGTTTTCCTTGAGCAGGAGGCTCCTGCATCTGCGGTCCTTCCCTTCTTTCACTGCTTTTTGCCACTGTCTCTAAGGATGTCAGTTTTGAGGGGCCAGGCAGATGGCTGAGTTTCCCCAGCATAAAGGCAGATGAAAAACTAACATTTAAAAATAAACCCCACAACAATAAAAAAATCCAAACAAACAAAAAAACCCACAAGCAAAAAAACCCAAAACAACCCAAAAACAAACAAGCAAAAAAAACCCCTGTTGTTTTTGGTTTGTTTTTCTTCTTTCTTTCTTTTAATCCCTGATTGCTTTTGACCTGTTTTGTGGTCTGAAGCCCAGTGTGCCGGCTTAATCATGGAAGAAACAAAGAGGAATGTGGTTGAGGAGACTATTTCCTACTCTCTTGGAACTGAGGGAAAAGAAAACAAAAGGAAGGGGGAGAAGACAGAAGAAAGAAGAATCCAAATCTCATACTTCTGTTTAGCATGTTATACATAAAATAAATTTGGTTAAAGCGATTTATAAAAAAGTACCTCTCAAGAAATATTTACCACAATGCAGATATAATATAAATTATTCATACCTGATGAGGTTGGTTCCTCTTCAATTGATGCTGTGCAATAAGGCATCAGGGGCAGGGAGGGTGGAAGGAACAAGGAAGGGGAAGGAAGGGAAAGAGAGAGAAAGAGAAAAATAGAAATGAAGAAAACCATATAGTCCTAATTGTTATATTATTTACATTTCTGTAATATAAAAGCAAGTAGGAATAATGAAAAACTTTATTCTCTCCATCCTCCACCCCTTCTGTTCCCTTCAGTTTCTTACCAGCCGTTGTGGGGTGATGGCAGTGATGAATTACTGATTCTGAAATTGAGTAGTTAGGGACCAAAAGTGGAAGTTTTGAGGTGGGGGTGTGTGCCAGGGACACAGTTACACATTAGACTCTCCATTCCAGCTGTTTATTTTCTGGAGAAAGCAATACAAATCCCCATCTTCACCTTTCCATTTTGGGGATAGATGACCATTAAATGGCCTTAAGTTACCATCAGAAAGCACTGATGACTGTGGACTGTCTATTACCACCACATTCAAAAGAAGAAAAACAAGTATATTCACAGTAAAGCCGCATTTTAAAAGTACATCAGTGACCTAGTTCTTTCTCTTCCTGTAGTCAGGATGTTTTATGTACACATACATCACAAAAACATTCTTTTCACAGTCTAGCAAAGTTTTCTGTGATAGCAAAAGCCACATTCAAGTGTTTCTCATTTGGACATTGTAAGAGAACCTAGAGGTGAGAAAACTCTCCATAAATGTGATATAGAGGCCCTCTTCAAATATTAAACACATATATCCATACTTCTGTTTTTTCTGTTTTAACACCTTCTACCAGTGGCAATCAAGGTACTTCTGTTTGATTTCTTGCAGAATCAGTTCAAACAATGCTCCTCCAGCCATGGCAAACATTGATCCACCCTGGTGCCTCAGAGCTTGCACTTGGGAGGGATAAAGCTTTCAAACTCTTTCTAAGAGACCAGTGCCATGCCCTGGTAAACTGACTAATTCTGCTTCACTACCACCTCATATGTTGTGCAGGGAGAGACTGGGAGAGGAGTGGGAAGCTCTTCCCTCTTTTTAGTACAAACTTGTCAACAGACCAGCTGCATTTGAGGCCAGCCATAAACCTTGATTAATTCAGCTCAATATTCTATATATGCAACTGTATGAGACAACTAACATTGAACACATCAGTTACTCCTAATTGCAGGGTAGGATGGTGTCCTTTTGGGGACTGTCAAGTCTAATTGAGAGGAAATAATGAATTACTGCCTGGAGCACCAGCCAACCACCTTGTTTCTAGCTAAGGTAAACAGGTGATTTTTTATTTTTAAAGCTTGCTATTCAGATGAACTCTCAGGAAGGCTTTACAACAAGATAACATCATGAAGCACAGAATTTAAAATGGCCTAAACAGGGTACTCAGCTAAGCCTTGCCTTTTGTAACTCCTTATTAAATGTTTGAATGTGTGTTTTGAAACTAGATTAATACATTTTGCACTGTATATGTGCAAAGACCATGCCAAGATTTCAGCATATTCTTTTAGTGTGTAAGTACTGAATTTAAGTAAAATCTCTTTATAGTAGTAGAGGGTTTCAAGACAATTAATGAAAGAAGGGAAAATACCTCTTTAAAAATAGGACTAATCAGACAATCATTAATTTAACAACATGACAGCTGATTACACACATACAAAGCAAATAAACAAAAAAAACAATACAAACACCTGAATATTTAAATCCTACAGCAACAGAATCTGAAGTAAACAGACAAACTAAAACAAACTAAGTCAATAAAGTAGGGTGCAATTTATCAAGGTGCCAGTGGACGAGAGGACTATACAAACAGAACGGAACATGAAAGTTGGAAGTTCCATTATTAAATTTTACAAATGCGCCAAGTCTGCATTCGCTGGAAGCTCTACTGCTGCTTGAACAACAAATAATTCAAACTACTGGTGACTGTGCATTAAAACTGGTTAAACAAAATTGTCCAATTATACAGAGAATATTCATTCCAGTAACCATTTTCTTCAGACTGCTATTTGAATAATATTCTTAGACTTAATTATAGGGATGAATTCCAGCATTAGCAATTCAAAGCTGGATTCTGTTATTACTGTGATGGTTGTTTCAGAGGGACCTCTCTGCACTTAGGAACACATCTAAATAAAACAGTATAGATGAATCTCAGCTGCATAAATCACTCAGACACCCAGATAGCTATGTCAATAATGTTACTTTTCTGTTTATTTAATTATTTTTGGCTATTTGATTGCTGGTTTAAGCTCTTTCAGGAATAGACTGTGTTCTTTTCTTGTCTGAGTTAGAGGTAGAGAGAACTGCTCTTGCAAAAAGACCAAGCTCTACTTGTCAATACTGTATTTCTTAACCTGAGGCAGAAACTAATAAAAATAGATAAGAAAATGCAGTTTTGAACTTGTTCACACTTCATACAAACTTTTATAAAAAACTGAATTAAATTAATCTCTTGCTTTATGTGACAGGATTTTTTCACCTCCCATAGCCTGAGAAACCATGTTTAAAAAAAAAACACCTTCAGAAAGCTGTTGAATACTCAAAACAATACACTACTTTTACTTTACCATACCATACCAGCTCCAATATAATGTCAGCACTCTGCTTTCCACTCATTAAGGAAATTCACTAAATTACCACACCAAAAATTTCTTACATGACTTCACCTTTTTCTCTTTTTTTCCCCCATCAGCAGTGATTTAAAGCATTAAGTTATTTTAAAAGGCTATTTATAAAGCAATTCATCTCCACAGTAATTATCTGTATTTTACTTTTTACTTATTTCAGAGGAGTGCAAAGGGATCAAACTAGAATTGCCTTGTTAACTGAGCTGGCACAAGCTGGTGACTCACTGTCGTGGGTGGTGGTTCCCCATCAGCCTGGTGTTCTCCCCCTGACTCCAGAGAGGTGAGACTCACACAGAGCAGACAGTTATTTAATAACCACCCCACCCCCAAAACAGTCACAGGCATCCCCAAGTCTGGTAGCAGCACTGTATGACCTTGAAATGTAAACTACTCTGCAG
>VWZD01009799.1:111331-125101 GCA_013396695.1 Sakesphorus luctuosus
CTTTTCTTTTCTTTTCTTTTCTTTTCTTTTCTTTTCTTTTCTTTTCTTTCTCTTTTTCTTTTCTTTCTCTTATCTTTTCTTTCTCTTTTTTTTTCTTTTTTTTCTTTAAATACTGTGTTGGCAGGGATAACAGTAAATTTGAGATTCACTAAATTGGAGACATCCACCTCAACAGATGAAGTGATGTTTCTAGATGAAGTTTTACCACTCTGGTAGCCAGGCTAAAGAGTTGCGGGGGATAATTACCCTGAAAGGTGCATAATCCAAACGATTTTCCAGCTACTTTTAGAGCAAAGACTGCCAACTATATCAGCTGGGCTTCTTTCACCTCATTCAACTCCCTACTCTGAAATCCCCTTCTCTTTCTGGGTGTTTCCTCTTGTGAGCTCCCAGGGGACGGAAAAGCTTTGGGCTGGCTCTTTGGTCTCCACACAGCAACATCTGGGTGTGATGACATACTGTGATTTACAGAGGTGACAATGCCTTGTTCTGGTCTTAGTGTTGATGAATCCTCATAGCCAAACTGAAATTTAGCTCTTTTCAAGTTACATGGCTGTGAATAACACTTTTTAAAAATGTTAAAGGGCACGTAGACTATTTTTTACATTTTTTTACTTGGTCCACTTTCCCTGAAGAATTGCACCTGTATTCTCAGCTCCTCTACTGCCATTTTGCCCTGACAAAGGCTTTGGGAAACCTTTTTCCAGTCTGAGAGGATACTTTCTGTACTCCAAAAAGAGTTGAAATGTGTGGTCCTACAGATAACATAGTCCTACAGATCACTCATACCACTTACTAAACCACAAGGAACATGATTTTCCTGATGTTTCCCTTGAGCTGTGGAATCAGCTCCCTCCCCTTCTCTTGTGATGCTACTCAGCTGCCTTGCTAGACCATTTTGATTCCTTTTAACCAGGCTCCCTTCATCACTTTGTTCTCACAAGGTAGGCCCTCACTTTTAAGTTTCACTGCACTCAGTTTTTCTATCAATCACATCCTCGTTGCTGCTCCAGTTCTCATCAGACAAACTGTTGCCACGCTGGGTAATGACATCATGGAAAAAAAAATCAGTGTTCATAACGCTAATTTGTCTGCTATTCAAACATGGTTGTGAAGACTATAAAGGTGAAACCAACTAGATTTAAGTCTGACCTCCAAGTCTCACCTCCTCCCCAACACAACCTGTAGACTTCTCGGGTCCCAGTAAGACCTGTCACACCAAGATAAGTGACTTCAGTACAAAAAATGTAGTTTTCCTCTTGTCCAAAGGCTTGTGCTAAAATGATGTCTCACAGGACAATCAGCCCTACAGAGCTTCAGGAGTCAAGAAACTTTGCAATGAAGGGCCAATGGTAGGGAACAAACAGGGCTGAGATTTAGGGCTGCCAAGTCAAAGTAGAACAGTGCAGCCACTATGGACCACTTCTGAGTGAACACAGTTCATGAGAAACACAGATGGAACACTGTCTGTTACAGAGTATGAAATGAAATTCAGTGGCAAATGAAATTATATTAAAAATAAGCCATTTAATTCAATGCTGATTAACCAGATTATTGCAGTTTTAATATATTTTTTTTCTAAACAAAGATCAGATATTTCGCCTAAAGTATTACCATCAGATTGATTTCTGCAAGGCCAGACAAAACCTCCATAATTTAATTCTGTCAGTGTTTAACTGTAAGATGCATGAAAGAAGTGCTTACCACACCCCAGTTCTAAGTGGTATCAAGATTCATAGCTTCCTAATTTAATATTCACACTCCTTATTTTAGTAAACTCTTTATTTCATGGTCTTTGGGCATTCATATATTCAGCTGCAATACCCGAAACATAATTAATCTATTTCATTTTGAATTACTGATTCTTTGAAAGTGCTCAGGTCCCTTCTTCCACCCTGAAAGGGCAAGTGATGAACACACTGATGTTTCAGAATCACCCACAACTTGCATTCAGATTGATATAGTTATTTACTTTGTTTATGCTGCATTGGTCAGGATCCATTGTTTTAATATAACTAAGACTGATCCCAAAGACACCACCAGTGAGGACAAAGTTAATCCACTGCTCGCTTTTGTTGCTGACTTAGGCTAATGTATTGTTCAGCTATGAGCTAATGACTCCTGCAGATGTTTCTTATTTCATGCCAGAAAAAGCAGAAGCTGAAATTAAATATTTTCTTTTTATGACTGTCATCGTTCCCCTTATAAATTACAGCCCATTCAGTCATATTTTTGAATAAATCAAATGACACTGACAACACAGTTTTCCTATCTGCAAAAATTAATCTTAAAGGACAAAATTCTGGCCTCATTAGACTATTCATAATGAATAATATAACTGATGATTAAAAAGTTGACCTGCCTAAGAAGGCGAGGAAAGTAATAAGGAATTTTTAATCAAGACATGCCTCTCTCTCTCTCTTGATTCCAGCAAGAGCACATTTGTACTTAAATATGTTGGCATGTCTCTGTCTTCATGTTATTTCACACCTTTACTGCCCTTCTCTTACAAATGGAGACACCCAAGACATCTTCAAGGATGCTTTTTGTTTAATCTAATGCCAGTTCAAACTGAGTGTGCCAGAAGTGAGTATGCTGTTTCATATTTCTAGATAATTGTAATACAATACACTGAGATTTAGCTCTTAAAAATATTTTTCTTCCTGGCTTTTCAGGGCTCTCATGATTCTGTTACAAGCCTTGATCTCATCACTGCAGATCTTGTGCCAACACAAAGCTTCAACACCTCCTCAGAACCTTTTCTCAGGTGTATCTATGTATATAAGAATCCTTATCAATGATAACAACCCTTTGCCACAGTAGGAATGTTTTTAGTTCCTATTGTCCCAAGAGGAGAAAGCTGATTAATGCAAGGGTAGGACTCATTTACCATGAGAACAGGGGTTTTCTGTACAGAACTAAATACAAAAATAATACGTTGGTTTCTCACTGAGAATCTGATTTTCACTTTAATTAAATGCAAGTTGTTGGAACTGAGCTTTTAACTATTTTTAAATCTCTAGTCACTTTAACTGATGAGTAAACTAGGAAACAATTACTTTTTTGATAAATATATGTGCTACTATCACAATCTGGACGTAAAAGATCTCAGTTCTTCTATTCTGGTACATTTCTAATAACATTTTACCTTTCCCTCAAGTCCTTCCTTTCTTGGCACTTCCCCATTGATAGCTTTTGCTACAACACTTGTGACACAGTCTGAGGACTAACACACTCTTTCTGTCATGCTTTGCTGTGTGTTTTTTTTTGTTGGTTTGATTTTACAAAGCACATTAATTGTTGATTCATAGCCAGTAAGTACACATTTGAAGCTGAAGTTGCTTCCAGATGAGACTAGAAACAAGACCAAGGAGTTGTCAATAAATGAGGAACTTCTTAAACTTTGTAAAAGGCTCCAAACTCCACAAAAACTGATAGGTATGTTCAGAATTAAAATTAACTCTAAGGCAGTTACCACAGCAGCAGCTGTTCTTTCCTCTGTAGTTTTCCCTACACCTGCAGCTACAAAGACCAGTTGAGCAAACATAGTCAACCAAAGCCAAACAGTTATTGCTGTTTAAAGCCATGTAGAAATAGAAAAGATACCGGCTGAGATTTAGAGAAAAGTCTCAGGAATCTACAGATGTCCTGGACTTTCCCTCTGAAGCTCTGACAGGTGCGTCACTCCCAGCCCTAGGGGTGGGATCCTCCCATCCCAGAGGGTGGGATGTCACACAGGAAAAATAACTCCAGCCTGTGGAACTTCTTTCCATCACTTTTTTTTGTGGTAAAAGGAGTAACAAAAGCATGACCCAGAAGACACACCTTTCTGCAGCATCACATGTTTGTGTGGATGCACTAATGTGAAGAGGAAGGGCAAGGAAGGAGGGTGTAGGAATTGAAATGCAATGTCTGAAGCATCTCCATGGGGATTTGAAGCCTCAGCATTTGCATCCTACAGTCAGTGTAGAAAATGCTTGCAAGGCAAACATAAGTATTCCAGGATATTTTGACCAACCCTGTTAATTCTTTAGGAAATAAATGTAGGACATCACTAAGGCTGAGAGAATTGGCCCTGGCACAGGATGCCCAGAGAAACTGTGGCTTCCCCATTCCTGGAAGTGTCCCAGGCCAGGTTGGACAGGGCTTGGAGCAACCTGGGCTGATGGGACGCGTCCCTGCCCACGGCAGGGGAATTAAAATTCGGTGATATTTAAGGTCCCTTCCAACCCAAAACATTGAGTGATTTGGTGATTCTATGATCAGAGTATTATGTATATGGGCAGATAAACAAAGTAGATTGTATATGCATGTCTCATACCCATCCATTTGAAAAAAAAAAAAACACATTAAAACCCTGCATGCATTCATGCATATTTGAATTAGATTTCTGTCGAAAACATAGATCAGAAGAGTGGAACTACACATATTTGCACCAATTATGCATGAAGCAGCACATAAACTGAAGAGAATCATAAATACCAAGGAATCTGAAGCGTGATTTCACCAAACCATAAAGCTTAAATTCTACCTCACTCTTTGCCTAGTTTCAGAGACAAAAAAATCAAAATATCATGTCCAAGACAACCCCCTGCACATGATTTTTCCAGATTTCAGAATTGTCTGGCTTACAGTGGAATCAGTCCAGTGCATGAAGATGGTATGAATTACTGCAAAGTTTGTACCTCAAATTAGTATTCTAATATTACAGATATAGCCACAGAGAACCAGCTGAAATATTAATTTCAATCTCATTGATTACTTTCTTCTAACATAGGAAATAATATATTGACTTTTCTAACTCATGGTGCAATGGCAATTCTCAAGCAGGTGTTCAGCTCAAATAACACTAGTTCTGCAACCATAATTCAGCATAAAACCTCATACCTTAATAAATGTGGTCATTAATATACTATAAATATGAATTAATTATTCTTAATCATTATTTTATAGCATCACCAAATTGGAGAAAGCTGTACATCTGTGATAAAACCTAAAAAACTCCCAGTATCTCAAAATTAAATTATTCATATGCTTCACATAGTCAGTATTTCACTTAAGTCCCCATTATCGAACAGCCATGAGTGTATGGAAAGATGAGTGTGTGGTGTCTTTCACCTCAGAGCAACCATCCCAGGTAATTTATGAGGTAAATGAAGGACGAGGAGAAAAAAATAGTGAGGGTCTTTCAGCCTTGTTATTAACACCTGACACAAGCTGGTGCAGCACAGGCATGTCTGACTAAATGGTGAGAAGTCCAGACAAAAAGCTGACACCCTGAAAAAAGAAACCACAAACCACACCAGTCAGGAACTAAAACATTTAGTTATCTCCCTTACTTAGGTCAAATGGGAATATGTGAACAAATGAATCCTATGGTGACAAAAGTAAAAAACCCTCATTTGGAGTATAGCAACACAATTATTCCACATTCAGAGTCATGCCCACTTCAACCAACAGCTCTCATTCTTCAACATACTCAAAAATAAGCTACATTTGTTCAAGACAATACTGGTTGCTTATATTCCAGTTTAAAATCTTTAAAAAAATCATTTAATGTTCTGGAACTGCACAGGAAAAAAGTTGTAGGAGACTAGATACATTATTCCACACTGTTTTAAATGCTTAAAGGAATTATGCAACTGGATGATGAACTGCAAAGACCCTTAAGCAAATGACTTGAGAGATTTTAAATCAAAAAGGAGTAAGCATAGAAAGGGATCAGATCACAGAGTTACACACTGAAAATAAATTTCTGAGGGACTAATAGCAACTTTTGCTGTTAGAAATATTAAATTTATTCAGAGAAACATTTGGGCACTCTTATTCTCCTGCTTCTGAACATAAGGATTGGTATTATTGCAGAAAAGTGTTTATGAACTATTGCATCTATTCTTAGTATCAAAGAAATATTTCCTTAATTCATCATTTAAAAAACAAGTAAACAGAGATGGAGAGAAAAAGGTAGGCAAAAGTGATTCCAAATCATGATGAGCTTTGCTTTGTTTAATGAGCCCTCTATGTTATTAGTTTTGAAAAAAAAATCTGGAAAATAACTTAGAGGAGAAAAGAAACAACAACAATAATGCCCATCTGTCTCTGGGTTCAATTTTCAACTTGTTTCTTTTACTCTGGCACTGCACTGCATTTAGAACTTGCATTAACCTGAACACTACCAGGTTTTCCATCTGATAATTTTTTCCTAAGAAGTCTAAAATCTTCTAATCTGAATCTCCTAGGATGCCAGAATTAACATCTCATTAAAGACCAATTTGCCTTTTCAGCTCAAGAATCAGCTTCCTTCTGGCATTTTTATTTTAGTAAGTTGCTTCCATACTGTTGAGTCACATCCTTGCACATACAAATCCAGGAGAATACTATATTATATAAAACAGGAACACAAGAGCAGTACTTTAAGAATATTTCTTATGTCTAAATTTTATGAGAAAATTAGGTTGTCTGGTCTCTTCAAAAACACCAAAACCAGTTACTTAACATTAGCCAAGAAACTAAAGAACAGGAACTAAAACTACCACCCTATTGCTGGCAAAAAAAAGTAATTAATCCCTGAGTATGATGATACTTAATTATGCCCAATCATTAAGCATTAATAATTCTTAATGAGCAGTGTATTTTAAAAGTATGAAAAGTCCTGAAACTCTCCATCTCTTCAGAGCCGGACACGAATATACGGAACTCTTAATATTTGGAAAAAATAATGGCATATGTGCAAAAATAGTCTAATACAAGAAACCATCCGAAGGGCATTAACAATTGATTAGTAATAATAAAATATGGGATTTACATGTTTGGGTTTTTTAAAATATGATGATGACAATAATAGTATCTATAATATTGATGAGGAAGAGGAGGAAGAGGCGGAGGATGATAACAGTAATAGTAGTAGTAATAATAGGTGGTGAGAGCCATATTTTAAACATCAGGACCGGGGCACTGAAGAACAAAGCCAACATAACACAGAACATCACTACAAACAGCCTAGCAGCTGTGTCAGAGAGTCTCACAGGCACCTGGACCACTTCAGAGGTACTCATGGATGTGAAATGTGCATGAAGTTGTGTACCAGAATATTTACTTCATTAGATCTTGGCGTGTCATGTACTCTGCTGTTTTAATCTGATACAGCTGCTGCCCACCACGACCTCCCTCTTTCAAAGTGGTTGAATTATTCACATGTTCTCTTTTCAAGACAATGTTAAGAGCATCTATCCAAAGAGCAATTTCCCTTATCTGTCAACACAAGCTCTCAAGGTTTTATGTGCTGCCTATTTCACTGGCAGATCTGGCAAAACACAACTGGCTTATTCTACCTAGTTTTTCTGATGCTGGTTTAAAACACGTAAGGCCACAGACACACCACATTTCTAGGAAAACTACTCTCTATTTTTTTTTCTGTTCCTTCTTCTGTCTCTTCTTCACCCCATAAAGTAGGGGAACACCCCATGGAAATAGACCTGGATCACAGGAGGTGCCTCCCTTCCAGGACACACAGCCCAGGCAGGTGCCAACTCTTGTTTTTGGAGCAGTCTGCCTTCAGTAGGCTCTGCATATTTGGAGTTTCCAATTAAATAACACCTGGGTGGAAAGACTTCACCATTTTATGACAGTTCTCCATGACCTACAGAAATGCTTTTCTGAACATTTTTGTATGCAAGGCTTGGCACCAGTGTTGGAGCTCTTAATCAAAACATGATGTACTACTGAGTCCTCCATCTCTCCAGTTGAAAGCTGGGGATGTGTTTTCAAATAAACCCGTGCTCACAAACCTTGTTTATCTTTGCAAGGTCTCATCCTAAGCAGTAGGGCTGGCAACAAGAGGCTGGATGCTTTCCATTTGTCCTTTTAATTAGATGCACAAAATGCATAAAATCTCCTCCAGTGTGTGCCCTGCTCTTTTGTCAAGCACTCCAGTGCGTGTCTGGAACTGCTCATTCCTTGCCAGCTTGTACTTTCAAATAACAAATTCGTAAATGGAAAAAAATAAGAAATTGGATATGAATTTCAGCACAGGGTTTATTTAACAGGGTAATTTTCACAAAAGTATTAAACTTTTCACTACCTACAAACACTGTGCATGGTCAAATCAAGATCAGTGGTACCACATAGACTTTTTTAAGGTATGTCATGTATTTCAAAATGGTCTATAAAAATACATTCTGATGAAATCTAACAGTATATTAACCACCTTTTTTTTTTTTCCACAGTTGCCAAGAGCATTCTGAGCTGCAATAGGCAGAGCATTGCCAGCAGGTCAAGGTAGGTGATCTCTCCCTCTGCTTAGCACTGATGAGACACATCTGCAGTTCTGGGTTGACCAGGACCAGAGACACAAGAATATATTGGAACAAAGCCCCACAAGGGCATCCCCAGCAGGGAGAGAGAAATCATTATCCCAACCTACCCAGCATCTGTTGGTCACACTTGGAATAAAATGTTTGGTGTTTCTTATTCCAAACAGACGTGGATGGGCTGGAGAGGGTCCAGAGAAGGGACACAAAGATGATCCAAAGGCTGGGAAGTCTGACATGTGAGGAAAGGCTGAGAGACCTGGGTTTGCTCAACCCTGAGAAAAGAAGGCTGAGGGGAGACCTCATAACCATGTTCCACTGTTCAAAGGGTGGCCACAAGAAGGTGGAGACTTCCTTTTTTTAAAAAAAAAATCACATGGAAAAGCTGAGGGGGAGTGGGTGCAAATCACTCCTGGGCAGTCTGTGGTTGGATTCAAGAAGAAAATTTTTACGGTAAGAACAATCAACCATTTGAATAATCTCCTGAGGGAAGTACTGGATTCCCCAACATTGGACACTTTTAAGATTCAGCTGGACAGGGCTCTGGGCCATCTAGTCTAGAGAGTGCTTTTGCCAGAGAAGTTTGGACCAGATGATCCTTGAGGTCCCCTCATCCTGGGATTCTGTGATTCTATCAATACCCATTATTGAACCATTCTCACCTATTCTGACTTGAGGCCCTATTTTCACAACAGTTTACTGGCAATCAACACCAAAGGCAATTGCTTTGGCAGAAACATTGCAGAATTGTGGCTTACAACTCTTTCTGCACTGCATTCAATGTCATTTATGAAGCCATTCTGCTTACATGCATTCAGATTACCTGATTTAAATTTCTGTGCATCATGCACTCTTCAGGCTACTCAGAAATTAAAAATTAGGACTTCGTTTTTCAAATTATTTTATTAATATGTATTGATTGCTTTTAACAGCACTCCATAACCTTTGAGAACATCTTGATTATGTGATATATTCTGTTCTAAAATGTGGTTTACAGCTAATTCCACAGGAAAAAAACCCCAGTGTTATAACAGAAATGTGAAACTACAGGCTACAGGCTTCAGAATATAATTCTGAGAAACACCCTCAACATACTGAATGTAAAACTGCTATAGACTTACTAAGAGTAGTATTACCACCCATCCATATTCATGCTGCAAATTCAGATCATAAGGAAAGTAACACAGAAGTGCTTTTCAATAGTTTAGCAAATACTTTGGGGATATTTCCCAACAGAAACATAAAACCAAAAATCAGATACACAAAATCAGCTTCATTTTAATTGGGTGCCAGACTGATGGCTCCACTTAACTACCACTTACATTGCTCAGAACTGGAAGCACTCACACTTTGCCTCTTTGCCTACAAAGAAAGAAATCAGCAGAGTCCAAACAACAAACACAGAGAAATCTCCACAGGGAGAATTTGTTTTCAATCCCCTCTCACTCATTCCTAGAAGAGACTAACCTTCGACCATGAAACCTGATTATTCCTCCTAAGTTCATATAAACACAGGCCCACCTCACCATGCTGACATTTCAATTTTTTCCTTTTGCCAAGAGAACCACTGAAATTATTTTTGATATGAAAATATAAACAGAAAATAATTTTCTTAGCACTTTTTCCAAACAATAAATCAGTATCAAGAGTACAGCATGACACTTCACTGAAGAACTCACAGTCTTATAATGAAATCTCCCTGTTGACAGTAAGAAAGGTGGTGAATGAGTAACTTAAGTAGATACTGTCACTAAAGAAATAAAATAGCCAGTTTGGGTGACATTACACATTAAGCAGTAACAACAGACACTGAAATCTGGAGTCTACACTCTATTTTCCAATATCCTGGGTAATCTTCACCTAGGACTGTACTGTCCTAGGGAGAGCATTGCCAGCAGGCTAAGGGATGTGGTTATTTCCCTAAAATCAGCCTGTAGAAGAAAAGTCTCATAGGAAAAAAGACAACAGAGCCTGAGACTCTGTGAGTGACAGGATAAGGAACAATGAGGAGAAACTAAATTTCACGAAATTCCATTTAAATTATCAGGGTGTTTTGAGTATGTCTGTTTCCTTGCTCTTTTCACTGTGCAGGTGCACAGATTGCCATGACAAGCTGTGAAGTCTCTGTCCTTGGCAATATTCCGAAGACAACCAGACATATTCCCAATAAACCCACACCCCTGGACCATCCATTGCAAAGATGGGTGTCCTAGTTCAGCAAGTGGGACCAGTTGTCACTGTGTGGGGGTGGCCAAAGCTATGTATTCTACCCCCATCTATTCATTCCCAAGGTCAATGGCCCATTTGCAGCAGCTTCCCAGGGAGTCGTTAGCACCTCCACTCCCAGCCTGAGGGGGCGTAGGTGCTAATGGGCCATCAACAGTCCAAAAATAGCCCATGACTCACAGCGTTAATCACCCATTGTGTGAGTCCCCGCCCCACGGGAGGGACTGGATTCTCCCTGAAGGTACAAAAGGGGGTGGGTAAGAAGACCTCGGGAACCCTTTTGTTGGACCCAGAGGAGCAGCAGGACCTTGACAGGAGGAGACCACCACTCTGGACCAGCCATCACCTGTACCAACAGGTTTTTTCACTTCTTTTTGCTTTGGACTTGGGGGAACCACACAGGTCTCACACAAGGGCTAACAAACCCCTTTGGGTTTGTACCCCAGGGCACTGGGTTACACTTCTGGGTTTTGGGAGTTGACAGAAATTCCCCTTCTCGTCAGGGTATTTACTGTATTATTATTATTAAATTGTGGCTCTGACTCATAATCTCTCTTGTGTTGAGTTCATTTCTCCTGCTGGTTTACCTCTAAACCAGCACAATGGGTTAGAATGCAGACCTCCAAAAGTGCTTCACAACTTTTAACTACTCTGGTTTTCTGAGCTAGAGCTTTGGTTTGCATTACTTCAGGCTACTGAATTTAGAGCTAAATTAAATTTCGTATCCATTGCATACTAGCTTCATAGGACAGCAAGTCATTAGAATTCTTTTGTTAAGAGTGGATTAATTTCACTATTCCTGCCTTAGAAAATCCATTAGTACATATGTTCAATATGGGGTGCAAATAACACTCCTTTAAAAAAAAATCATATATTTTGAGACTATAAAAGCCTCTTTGAAATCATTTAGTCATTTCTGCTCGTGCCATTGAAAAAAATCTGCAACGCTGAGTGGAAACAAATTATAGGAGTTTTATCTGTACTATTTTTTTTTTCAGAAGCCCTTTTGCTGTTAGTGCAGAGGTCAGGACAGCAAAAGTAGAGACTTAGGCTGTGTAAACAAAGCACAAAGCAAACAGATCAGAGCACTCTGGGTCTAATCCATCTCTCTGAATTTTTCTTTAACAGCAGGAAAAGGGAGGAACCCCTTTGATTCCTGCATCTCTGGCTCGGAGAAGCAGCTGTCAAAGAAATTGTTTCCTTTTGGATACTGGAAAGACTAAACTGATACAGGGAAACACTGCAATGTGGTAAACAAGGAACCCCACAATCACTCCTTAATCACTTGGCAGAATAAAGATGTAAACTGGCATCCCTGTTTCACCTTTCAGCTCTCCTCCTTTCACTCAGCCACCCCGCTGCACTCAGACCCAGGTTTCCTGCATTATAGGAGATCATTAACTTGCCTTTCCACCCTTTGAAAATGCACAGAGACATTTTATTTACCATTCTTTTCAATAACGAGTTTGTCTGAGTGAGTACTGAGAGCTGATGTAAAAGATGCAGACACTTTCCAAAAGGATACCAACAGCCTATTGAATGCAGCTTTGGAGAGTGTTCCCATCTCATCTTTAACATGCTCATGGCTCCTCTACCCACTCTGTCATTTTGCATCATTTAGTTTTCCACTTACATAAACCAAACATGCTCACCAGTTTATCCTCTCAGACAGTTATTGAATTTCAGATTTGGAAGATCAAAACAGAGTAGTTTTAAGGTGCTCATTTTTCAAAGTGAACAACATGGTCACTCGTGGTCTGAACCCTGTGAGCCTCACAGCAGTCTAAACTTAGCTGCTCTTTTTTTATCATCAGTCATGTATTTCTGTGCCTTTTTCCCCCTATATACACACTAAACAAAACTAGAATAATTTTTATGTCAAAAAAAACCCCTTCCCCCAGTATCATTTCAATGTATACAGACACACCACCACTGCTCTCCTCAAGTGCTGTCCATGACTAATCTGTTTTTCCTTCCTCAACTATTCATGTTGATCAGGAACCACATGAAGAGTTTTCCTGAACAGTAGTTATTAAACACTTCTATTAACTTCCTGTATCAGTTTTAGTTTATGGTATTTCTCTAATTTACATGATTCCTCAGAATTACTTATGAGTTATTTGAAGTACGTTAACGTCTGTCAACTTCTCTGTAATGCAACCAATGTTTAATACTTTTTAAATATTTTTCAATCTAGTTTAAAATAATGCTTCCATATATGTAGATAGGTGTCTGCTAAAGAGCTAACTGAGGCAACAGCATTCTTATTATCTTTGGAAAACATCCTGCTATTTGGGATGCTTGATATGATCATCTTTTATCTGTTAAACTAAATCCTTTTTCTCCCTCACTGGAGAATGTGCTATACTGAAAAGAACTACAATGTACATTTTCCCACCTGTCTCTATCTTTTTCCCTGCCAATTTATCAGATTTTTTAGAATTTATTAGGATACACAGACCACTGAAATGACCTGGCTGCACAAATAGGGTGATATTACAGAGCTATTGACTCAACTCTTTCAGCATGACCATGTATAGTCTATAAAATAAAAAAGCACAGGACATAAGATGCAGGCTGCCATTAGAGAAAGAGTATGATCGAAATAGGATTAGCAATTTAAAATGCAAAAATTACTGTCACAAAAATGGTATAAAAATTTGGGTTGGTTTAGATACACTCTAAATTACAGGATCAGCAAGTAGTGGAATATGGACGAAAAGTCATGATTTTCCATAGGTAAATGTATGAAAAAACAGCAATAATTAATCTTCTTAAACTGAAATAAGATATTATGGTCAGGCCAAGTTATTTGAAATCTTATTTCCATCGAGATAATAAAGGGGATTTGCTTTTTCAGAGCTATGACTATCCATGCATGTTCCAAACTATCTTTAATCTTTGTTGATCCATTTAGGGAAAGGTTCTGCCTAAACATTGAATCTTCTTACCTATAGCACTTAAATGCACCTATCTTTATTCCTTCATGGGAGTTCATAATTTCCTCTCTGAATGGGATTGCTTTTTATTTACCCACACTAATGCATGAGTAATGCACTAATTAAGCCCTGTTGTCTTTTACTTTGAAATCCTCCTAATTAAGGTATGTCCCTTGAAAATTTGTGACAGTCCAGCTGGTGTCCAGGGATCAACATTATATCCTGGACTGAATGAAGTCTAATAGTGGAGCCTCTAACAAGAGGGGCACAAAAAATGCTCAGCTGCTTTTAAAATT
>VWZD01009799.1:141131-158956 GCA_013396695.1 Sakesphorus luctuosus
ATAGGATGCTCACGTTCTACTGTTTGAAATGCAATTGCTGTTCCTGGGCACTTAACAGAGTCCTGAGTCTGCAGGTACACTATGTATTTTTACAACAAAGGACTAAGCAGAGAATAAACGCCAAAGGATGGGAAAAATAGTAAAAAGGAGGTGAAAATATTAAATATTATGAATATATATACATAAATAAATCTCACCCTTTAAAAAAACCCCAAAGATATAACACACATTAATTCCTTTTTTTCATCCAATGTAGAGGAAAAAAGGGAGGAAGTTGACTACAGTTTAATAGGTACAAATCAAGTAATAAACTTTTAGCTCTGTATATTAAAGCCTTCAGATCCTTTACCACCTTCCACACTCCTACCACGTGTGAACATGGGATGTCACAAGAGAGGACAGCAGATTTTTAAGAGTAGGAACCAAGACTTTACAGAGATTTATACAGTGTTAGCACCACACCCATATGATATGCATATTATGTATATATACATGTGTCTGTAGCTCAGGAAAATATACAAAATTTAAGGTATTCAAAATAAAATTGCAGATCACTGCTAAATATAGATAAAGGATCCATAATGGAAAACAGTCCTGAACGTGAATGTATTTTCTCTTAGAAGACTTCNATGGCCACGCTACACTAACAAACCATATTCTTGGCTGTGGATTTTAATTTATTTTTTGTGGTTTTTTGTTTTGTTTTGCAGGGGTTTTTTGTTTGTTTTTTTTGTTTTATTATTATTATTATTATCTGTTGTGAATTGTAAACCAAACTTAAAGAAAGGTGGGTGGCAGCTTGGATGCCCTTGCTGCTACTTATGGAGTAACATTTGAAAATGAAGAGCTGGGAATAGTAATTGGAAAAGGATGAGAAAGGGAAAAGTCTAGCAGAGAGCAGTGTAAATTAAAGATGTTCACTGAATGACCGAAATTGTGATGTTTCTAGTACATCCTAAGACGGATTTTAACTGTTGTTTTAAGAATGATACATATAGATCCTTGACTATTAAGCTAAATAACTATTCTCTTTCAGCTTCTGAACGCAGAAAATGTTCTCAGAACAATCAGGTTCTTGTCTAGCATTGCAAGTTGATCAAAATATCTAATTGGAGGAATGAAGTGCATTATAACTGCTTGTAGTCTTAAGGTCAAGTCAGTGACCTTCAAGATCCCAGATACATCCCAGATACCACAGCACATCTGGAGCAGGCCTGGAAACAAAGCTGGTCTCACTTACTAGTGGGAACACTACTAAGTACAAGGAGGATTTACCTAATTGGTCTCCTTTGGGGGTTTTGGGGTTTTCTTTTTGGTTTATCTGCAGCTTTGCTTTACTAACTTCCCCTAGATACTGTAATGTGGTTGTAAAGGAGAGCAATGCAATGGTAAAGTGGTTAATTTTGTATAGGATGCTCACGTTCTACTGTTTGAAATGCAATTGCTGTTCCTGGGCACTTAACAGAGTCCTGAGTCTGCAGGTACACTATGTATTTTTACAACAAAGGACTAAGCAGAGAATAAACGCCAAAGGATGGGAAAAATAGTAAAAAGGAGGTGAAAATATTAAATATTATGAATATATATACATAAATAAATCTCACCCTTTAAAAAAACCCCAAAGATATAACACACATTAATTCCTTTTTTTCATCCAATGTAGAGGAAAAAAGGGAGGAAGTTGACTACAGTTTAATAGGTACAAATCAAGTAATAAACTTTTAGCTCTGTATATTAAAGCCTTCAGATCCTTTACCACCTTCCACACTCCTACCACGTGTGAACATGGGATGTCACAAGAGAGGACAGCAGATTTTTAAGAGTAGGAACCAAGACTTTACAGAGATTTATACAGTGTTAGCACCACACCCATATGATATGCATATTATGTATATATACATGTGTCTGTAGCTCAGGAAAATATACAAAATTTAAGGTATTCAAAATAAAATTGCAGATCACTGCTAAATATAGATAAAGGATCCATAATGGAAAACAGTCCTGAACGTGAATGTATTTTCTCTTAGAAGACTTCATGTGAGTACAGTTTCTGAAAAAAAACCTTGGAAAAATCACTTTTTCTATAAAAATTCCAGTTGAAAAGAAGGAAGAATGATGATTTTAAAGCCTGAGATAGAAGTAGATTAAATTTATCATATTTTAAAGCATTAGGATACTACTGTGGAAGGATGCTCAAGCCATTGGATTGCTGTAGAACAAGAAATGGAGATGTCAAAAAAAGAGGAATAATTCAGATGCGAGAACTCATTTAAGAAATTGTACTTGGAGATTTTTTTTTAGCTCTAAAGACATTTTAAACCTGCAAAATACAAAAATAATATTATTTGAAAGAGTTTGAGTGGATTTAACATTTTCAAACACACAAGTCATAACTGTACTTGAGTTTACTTCCAATTATCAGTAAATATTTATGGCAATTATTTCTACAAAAATAAAAAATATTACTCTGAAACTGACATAAGATTTCAAAAGAAAAATCAGTATACTTTGTTGTCACACATTTGAGTTTCCACCATTGATAATAAAATACTTCCTAATAAAACTGAAGTATTACACATCTGTGAAGACTTCCAGTTTCAGCAAACCAACAGGTGCTGACACAAAAAGTGTGTGTGGAATGCTCCTACTAAGTAAAAGTTTGCATTCTCATGAGGACAGATGCTCTTTCTCACATGATGTTACTGTTACAGGAAGGTACCTTAAAATACTCTCTTTGAATTCACCATAAATCCTCTGCTAAGGTGCCTACAGAAACTAAGCAGATAAAGCATATAAAAGTATAAGGCTTGAAGTGCAGCAGTGAACACTTTGGGGACAGTGTGCTTTTATACACAAGTGCAAACCTCTTTGAGTTCCACAGGGAGGAACAGGGCACAAAGTGAAGGGGCTGCGGGCACCTCAGCAGCTCTGCAGGTGACACCGAGCTGAGGGTGCAGTGACACACCTGCAGGACAGGGCCATCCAGAGGGACCTGGACAAGCCCCAGGAGTGGCCCCTGGGAATCTCCTGAGGTTCAACAAGGCCAGGAACTGGTGCTGCACCTGGGTTGGGGCAAAAGACATGGAGCTGCTGGAGCAAGTCCAGAGGAGGCACCAGGATGGGCAGAGGATGGAGCAGCTCTGCTGGGAGGAAAGGCTGGGAGAGCTGGGATTGTTCAGCCTGGAGAAAGAGAAGCTTTGGGGTGACCTCATTGTGGCCTTACAGGACCTGAAGGGGCTACAAGAAACATACAGAGAGACCACTTACAAGAGATGGAGGGACAGAAAAGGGGGAATGGCTCCACACCGACAGAGAGCAGGGTTAGATGGAATATTACAAAGGAATTCATGTGAAGGTGGTGAGATCCTGGCACAGGTTGGGCAGAGAAGCTGTGGCTGCCCCATCCCTGGAAGTGTCCAAGGTCAGGTTGGACAGGGTTTGGAGCACCCTGGGACAGTGGAAGGTGTCCCTGCCCATGGCAGGGGGTGGCACTGGATGGGCTTTAAGGTCCCTTTCAGCCCAGGCCATTCTATGATTGTATCATCACCACCAGCCTCCTACTTCTTCCTATCCTTGTACTTCAGCTTACTTTACATGTTTTCCTAGAAGGACCTTTATTCAGTTTTCTTTCTCCCTTCACCCAAACACAGCCAGATGATTAGAGAAGCCTCATTATTCAGCAACAGAACATATAAAAGAGTTATTGTGACTGCACAAATGGATTGCTGCAGCCTGATCTTGACTAACAAAGGGACAACAGTAAAAAAGGCTGATAAATAGATTGTAAGACTGGAGTCTGAAATCCGACGTAGTTCTTCTCAAACTAAGGTATTAACAACAACCCAGAGGCTCATTAGGGAATGTCTTTGTTTGTCATTCTCTTTTTGAGCCTTATTAAAAGAATTACCTGTTATTTTGAACACGTTGTAGCTGTGCATTTGCCACTAGAACTTTCTTATTTATTTGAGCACAGGCTTTTATACATATATATATTATATATATACATATATGTGTGTGTGTGTATGTATATGTATGTGTATAGATAGATAGATAGATAGATATATGTACATATATATACGTATTTAATCTTTCCCCTTCCCAAAGTCAAATTATTGTCCTTAGCCCCGTGCACACCTCCACACTGCCAAGACCCAGGGATCAGAATCACAATGAGTTAACTAATGCCATTTCTCTGCTTTGATATCCTTGACCTCAAACTAACTTTCTGAAAACATTTTTTCTCTGAGCTGGCCCAGACTGCTGCATGCCACAAGGCAGTCCCACCCACAGTTAGTCACCATTATGGGGCTGGGACATAATCCTTGCTCTAAATCCAGTTTTCTGCCCCTGGTTTGGCACCAGCCACATAGGCATGACCCAGGCACTGCTCCCCTCAATGATCCTGCCTCATTACTGGCAAAGAGAAGGAGTACATAATGCACAGCAGTGCTGAACATCCTGGATGATAAAAGCATTATTTGCACAACACTTGGCACTCCTGAAGGTTTTAAGGACTATTAAATCTCCCAGCGAAGTTAAAAAGCAAAAACTCTTCCAGAAAGCTGGATCAGTACCCTGGTGCCACGTCATGAGCTGTTATACAACAGCTTCTAACAAGATCAGCAGAATTAGTTTAAATCCAAAGGCTACCTGCGTGTGCCAGTCCAAATTAAATCCATTAATTTGATGGCATTATTCCTGTTCAATATTGTCAACACCAGCAGTATTTGAATTGTTTTCTCCATTGCTTAATTGAACCACCAGAACAATTTTTAAGACAATTTCTTAGGATTTAATTTCCTCATAGTTTAGCTTCTCTGCTCTCCTCCAATTTCCTGTCTCATTTTTCAATCCAGCAATCTTTAAACCACATTTTCTATTTCTCATATGTTTCTGATTAGTTCTTCACTTTTTAACCAGATTCCTTTTTCATTTCACCTTCAGCTGGTAGTCCTTTTCAATTTGTATAGAGTCTTTTATGGGTTTCTACTTGTTATTTTCTGCTACAACTTTCTTGCTATGTAGTTTAAAGCTATCATTTTTAAGAACCATCTACTCTCAAGCCCTTTAGAGTATTCTACTGGCATATCACTTTTGTCAGTAGCATTCCTGATTGCCAGGCTACAAAGCCAGAAATTGCTACAAATGGCTCCTGCTAGTCTTGCCCTAACCAAACAGAGGTATGGAAGACAATTTGGAGAAATCAATAAATAAACATTTACCCCCTGCTCATGTTATTAAAAAAAAACAAAAAACAAAAAACAAAACAAACAAAAAAACCCAAACAACTGAAAAGAGTCAGATGTTTATTACACTGGACAAAGATTTTTACTGAATTCTCCTCCTATGCTTTTCAGAAATACACCAATTTAGGTTATGAAAGCTGCATTTGAAGTATCAGGATATTGCACAGAGTTCAAGACAAGTCACTTCAAACAACAATTTCAGCATTTTGCAACCTGGTTGTTCTTTATACAACTACCCTGGTATGTGACTGAAAGGAAGACAATGAGATATGAATATTTTCCTTTCAGCAGCTGCCAAGGGGCCCTAACAACACTGTCTGAAAAGCTCAACAATTGAAAGCAATCTACAAGGCATGACAATAGAAAGCATCTTAGGTCGTTACAGATCAAAGCCAGACACTTCTTCACTCCACTACAGTCTTATTGAAACATGCTATAAATGAATAAATAAAAGCAAGCATGAAGTAAATTTGGTAGGTTTCGCTGTCAGAAGTGCAATGAAGACAACAGGTTTCCTCAGATAAAACATATTAGCATATAAATTAGATTAAAACCCATGATCAGACTAGTTTAAAAAAATAAAATAAAAAAAAACACAGAAAACACAGTATTTATCACTGCCACAGACCTCTGTGTTTATCTTCAAAATCACTGGCTGAAAATCATAGCTGTAAGCATTTCTGAAAAATGCTTATCTATTCAGCAGCATGAAATATAAGTTGCATGAACTTTTATTTCCTGGGGTGCTGCATCACTTCTGTTTTTAACAGCAAAATTGTCACCACCTCCATAATCATCCTCTTCCCCATAAATCCATCAGATACCTTGTCCTAAATAAATCAGATACTTTCTATAAGACGAGATTCAAAGCTTATGATTTTGGGTTTGTTTAGTTAGGTTTTTGGAGGGCTTGGTGGGGCTTTTCTGTTTGGTGGGGAGTTTTTCCAGGTTTGGGGTTTTTTTGGTGGGTTTGTTTTGGGAGGTATTTTTGTGGGATTCTGGTTGGTTGGTTGGTTGATATATTGAGTTGGGTTTTTTGGCTTAGTTTTGTTTGGGGGTTTTTGGTTTGTTTTTTTTTTTTTTTTGGTTAAGAGCTCCTGCTCTTGGTTCCATACAAATTCAAGTAAACAACAAAACACAGAATATTAAAAAATGGTCTGTAGAAATAGAAAACAGATGTCTGCTTATGGCCATCCTAAAACCAAACCAACCAATAAACTGAAAAAACCTAAAAAAACAACAAAAAAACCCGAAATAACCAAAAAATCCAAAAAAACCATTGTGATGCCCATTAAGGAGGCCCCAGAGGTGACTCATCCAATCTTGTCTACTACCAACTCTTTAAATCCCACTATCCTCCAGCCTTTATCAAGCACTGTCCAAGAGCTGATCTACTCTGATGTACCAAGGACAGCTGATATACCCAGGCTATGCCAAGGAGAATCCAGAATGAAGCAGTAGAGGCTGTGATTGCATTACGCCTGGCTCTCTATAATGGACCTGTTTTATTATGAGTGACATAGACTACATAGACATCAAAATCCCCCTTCTGTGGTATCAGATTCTATGATTGCATGATTCTATCTCCAATTTTTCCTCCTGCTGTTATAATGAAAGTAGAAGGGACTGACACTACATTTCTTTTCTAGTGGTATAGTAAGCACTTTTTCTAATTAAATCTATAGATTTAATGATATTTAATAGTGGGTTTTTAACTCTCTGAACAAATTTGGCAGGTGTTTTGATGTTTTCCGTTAGCTTAGAGTTCTTTTTGTTATGTTTTGCTTTCTGCCTGCCCTTCACTGTTAACATGCAGTTCTAGGCTTCAGGTGAGCATAACATAGAAGCTAAAGAATCAAACACTCATCTTTTCAGTGGCAGATTATAGCAGAGGATCTGAGCAGGCCATTTCTCAGGGCAGAACAAAACCAAAAGATCTCAGTAGCCGTAAAGAAAGGACATCCGAGGGCACCATTGAGAACATCCCTTACGTGTGTCCTGATTTCACCCTGGGAAAATGAATCTTTTTGGTTAAACAGATGGCGACTGAACTTTACTACTGCCCCAAGGCAGTATTAGCAAGTTTAGTGAGGTTGTCTGGTCAGTTGTTTTATTTCTTAAATTTGATTTTTTACATGTTTTATTTTGGTTTTATTTGTTTGGTTTGGTTTCTTAGAGGGGGAGGCTTTTTTTCTTAGTATTTTGTTAGGTTTTGGTTCCTTGGTGAGTGGGTTTTTTTGGCTTCCCTTTCCCCCCCACACTTTTTTTCATGTTGTTTTCCCTTTTTTAATTTTTCTTTGCTCAGGGAGGTAAGAGGGAAATACAATACCTGACCATTCTTCTGCACACCAAGGCACTTCCATGTGGACTACTGCACTGCTACAATCGAAGCAGGAAAAAAGAAATCTTAGCAATTGCTAAGAATTCTCAGGAAAAAAAAAATAAAAGAAAGGAGAAGGAAAAGCACCATCAACAATCAAGCACATATTATTCCAAGTGGCTATTCAAAGAATGTTATTTGAGATACTGGTTTAGGAAGGTCTGGAGTTCAGCCTTTCAGAAAGATCACTTCAACAGGTTTAGATGCCTTGGCAATTAGGCACTGAATGAACAGAAAAGTGATTCTTAAATGTTAGCTTCCACTTCTAGAGCTGCTGCATGGAAAGGGTTATAACAATCCTAACATTTCAAAGATTTATCTGACTTCATGTGCAATCTGTTCCACGTCCATCAAAGGGGTGTTCCAAGACAGAACATCTTGCAGGGTTTGTGCTCCAGGTCTTGAACAGCAAATTATGTGGAAACCAGGATTACAGGTGTTCCCAAGCCACTTTTATATACACATAGCTAATTTTAGTTCTGAAATTCATACTTTTTCAGAAACTTAGTACTTACCCTTTGTGCATTCAAACCCTTCAGCTAATGCCAGTACCTTCTGCAGCTGCTTAACACAGGAACACCTCTCACCTCCCTGCTTTCCCTTTTTATTTTTTGGACAAAACTGTCAGGATGTGTCAAGAGTTTCTTTAAATGTCCACATGGCCAATGTGCTTCACAGAATTCCAGAATGATTTAGGTCCATGGAGCCCACCCTGTGCCCAATGCCCAGCTTGTCCCCCAGCCCAGAGCACTCAGTGCCACGGCCAGTCCTGCCTTGGGCACCTCCAGCACTGGGCACTCCAAACCTCCCTGGGCAGCCCCTGCCAGTGCCTGCCCACCTTTTCCAGGCAGAAATTCCTGCTGCTGTGTCCCCTCCCCCTGTCCCTGCCCTGGCCTAGCCTGAGACCGTGCCCTCCCCTCCTGTTCCTGTGCCCTGGGGCACAGCCCGACTCCCCCAGCTCCCCTCTCCTGGCAGGAAAAAAGGAGGTTGTCTGCCTGAAATGTTTTGCTTTTTTTAAGCTGGACTGAATTCTGAACTCCACTTTGCAAAAACCAATAGTACTGGAATAACACACTGATAAACAGTGTTATAGATCAGCAATTTACAGTATCGGCAAAATCAAGGCATCTCTCTCTGCTTCTGTCTAAGGCTGCTCAGAGTGAACACATTTGTTTTCTCATCTTTCCCCCTGTGTCCTGCACTTCTCCTGTTTGTCCTAACTCTCAGCAGTTCAAATGGGAACCGTGTAGCACAGGCGGGTGTTGCGTCAGCAGCATCCTCTCTTAAAACCAACACAGCTCACACTCCCCCTGCAATACTACAAAGTGGATTTAGAATGCTAGAGTTAACCTGATGCAAAATTCAAACATGAATCAAACAAGGACCTTGCCCTTCAGCCATCCATTTTGCAATACTGCAAAATCCAGTATCATCCAACCTAAAAGACAGGTTGGAATCAAGTAGCGTATCCTCTTCTTCTTAGTCCACTTGCCCAAGATATACTTCTAGACAATAATATTAACATACATTTATATTGTGTTTCCACAAAGAGTTTGTTTTGAGTTTCTGACGTCTCTCCCTTCTTATTCCCCTTCTATGACAAAGAATTCCAGATCATCTTTAATTTGCAACGTTCTACTCCCATACAGTAAATAGACAACAATCTGAGCATATAAATGTGTGGTAACTGGCACAAGAACAATTGTCCTGTGAGAAATATCAGCAGAGCAGTGGCTGATTCTGTGCCTGCTGCTGCCCAGCCTTCCACAGGGATGCAGAAGAGAGATTCCAGCCCCAGGCCATGAGCAGCGCCCTGTCAAGCCACCAGCA
Organism: Sakesphorus luctuosus; assembly: GCA_013396695.1. Lineage (NCBI taxonomy): Eukaryota > Metazoa > Chordata > Aves > Passeriformes > Thamnophilidae > Sakesphorus > Sakesphorus luctuosus. The sequence continues at coordinate 150,588 of VWZD01009799.1, forward strand.
ACCAGAGAAAGACCTTATAGAGAACGAAATTCTGCCACTTCTCATTGTCAAGGCAGAAGTAGTAGGTGTGAAATAACATTTTCTCCTCCAGGGCTTTCCTGGAATTTTATGATTAGCATGTTAAAAAAAAATAGAAGTCATAATAATTTTAGTTTCTAAATATGAAACACACTGAAAAGTCAGTGCCTATGTTTGTATTACTTATTCATGAGACTAAAAACAGACTACAGAGTTTGTGAAACTATCTTGAAACTTGTTTTTTAGTAACGATGCTCTTGTGAGACTTTCTTTCAGTAACAGTAAATCCCATGGGATTTGTTTTTACGTTAGATGGCAGAAAAAGTTACCCCTATTACCACTACAGTCAGGAAGTGCTAATTATACATGATAGAGCTATAAAGCTGTTGTTACTTTCCACTTCAAGTCCAAATGGTTTAAAAACATAAAAAAAAAAAATGGGGATGCACTGCTGACAGGTTAGTGACTCCTTAGTTACATATCTACAGCCCATAGTCTTTATTTAATTGAGTATATAGGATGTTTATTCAACTATGAAAAACTCAGGAACTGCTTTCCAGTGTGCAATATAAATCCTCATTTTTGTTTTGTTTTGTTTGTTTGTTTGTTTTGTTTTGTTTTGTTTCAGGATAGAAAAAGATACATGCCCTTTCTGTACCTTGATTTTTGCCCGTTCTGTATCAAAATACAATGCAAGAAATCTCATCAAAATCTCATCAATGTCACCAGAAAATGTTGATACAGGAACAAATGTGGTGTGAGGAAAATAATTGAACTCATTCTCTTCAAACTTACAAAGAAAATGAGATGTTCACTAGTGTAACTCAGCATATATTTATTGCAAGTAACTCATACTCACACCTGGTCATTAGTTTCAGTCCCTCCAATAATACTTGCCAGACAGAACATCAAACTGTGAAAAATCCTATTTGAATAATCCCTGTATACTCCTCATGTAATGAGCCAACAGCACCATTTTCACCCATAACTTCTCTCTTTCATCTCTAGTCCTATCTAAAATTTCAATTTTTTTTTCTTCAAGCACATAAAAATTAAAAAGTAGGGGGGAAAAAACCCCAGAAGGCAGTAAAAGATAACATCAGATAAATCAAACTCTGAGTACAAGCAGATTTTCAGCCATCCAACACTTCTGCTGCTATTATCACCCTCTCCATGGCAAAAATCAAAAAGGATTATCCAGCCCATAATTAGGGATAGATTCCAAAGTGTTTGCTTTTTGCAATCAGATCGTGTTGTTCTGTCTGTTCCTTCAGAAGGTCAATGAGGATTATTTAAAAAAAAATGAATAAAAAAATTAAAGTACCAGTGTACTACACAGAAGCAGGTGGGAGAAGCTATTATTGGGGAATGGAAGATTGTTCTGGGATCTTATGCTGGCACAACTATGAAAGTTGCTACAACCCAACATAAATATAATATTAATTCAGCAGCCATTTTTTTCTGTTTTCAACTCACTATTGCTCAGTGTAACTCATACACAGTCAGCATAAAGTCCTGCATGGAAATTATTTGGAGAATAGGGTTTGTCCTTTAAACCTGATATTAAATTATCATTACTACATTGTGGTTTGGGGAAAAAAAGCCACATTATCTCTCTCTCAAACTTGTTGATGGTATTAGTTCAGACTTGAACATGACAACACGTGACAGAAATTTTATGTAGGTGACTTTAATTGGAAATTTAGTTAGATGGCCTTGCTGAGAAATTCCTTTTAAATGAAAACCATCCTTGGTGTGTACAGACCATGAACTGTCACAGCAGGATGAAGGGTGGGCTGTTTATTTGTATTGTAAACACATTGCATTTATATAATGTGTAATTATACACATTTATTCATAATTGTGCAAATAAATACATTGCTAGTTTAATTTTCACAGAATCTGATTTACCATTTCAATAAATACAACCTCTGTATTTTCCAAGAAATTGCATCACTGTGAGACAGAACTGATACTTGAATAGTATCTAAATATTTATATGGCTTCTGAGAATGTAGAAATGTTGGCCTTATGTCTAATCTATTCAAATAAGGTCCTTTAAGATGCAAACATCTGGCTTTGATTCAGGCTACAGGAACTTTCAGGTTCTTAGTTTCCTCCCGATTTTAATTCTGCAAAGAGTAGCCAGTGTAAAAACAAATCACTGCAATGACTCCAAAATTTAATTAATCATTAATATAATAAGGGGTGACAACTGGCAGTCTGTAAGTAATTGCATTTCCAGTGAAGTCCAAAAAACATATAGCCTACAGCTGCAATAATGAACAATCACAGCGATTTATGATGAAATACGATTAGGATGATGAATCATGGTAATTTATGATGAAACTCATAACTCTCCAGAGTTGCCATGAAGGCCTGATCTGTAAGATGAAAGCACAGCATTAACTAAATTTTTAAGCCATTCAAACTGTTTCTCATGAGCTCTTAATCCTTGACATTTTGCATAACACACCCAACTGTGTTTTGTGGATACAGGTATAGAAATCTCAAACTATTTAATTTTGCACAGGATTTGGGTTTGGAGCTGGGTGGGGTTTTTTTGGGTTTTTTTGAAAAGACACGCAGGGACACATAAAGAAATAATCTAACCTCTGTTATCCATTGCATGTGAATGATTGTTGTTGATAATCCATCATACCCAAGTATGGGGACTACTGATGCTAATATGCAGCTCTTTTAATGTCAGCCCAGTATCATCCAACCTAAAAGACAGGTTGGAATCAAGCAGTGTATCCCCTTCTTCTCAGTCCACTTGCCCAAGATCTACTTCTAGACAACAGTATCATCATACATTTGTATTGCGTTTTCTTTCCACACATGATCCTACCACTAAAAGGATTTGAACTAATATAAATTTATCATCATTTTCTGGATGAGCCTGTCTTAACTGTCCCCTTAAGATGTTTTATGAAGAACTGTGAAGTGGTGCAATTGGATGAAAAAAAACCCAACTTCGCTACACTCAAGACACATCATAAGAAAATGCAATTATCAAACAAATCAGCATGGAAACCTCCAAACATCACTTTGGCAAAACTAAACTATGGATATGACTCAGTTCCTTGTCAGGCAAAACACTGAAAGTCTGCTGTGGCTACTGACTGTGCTCCCACACAGCACCACCATGAATGCTTGTCCCAAATTTTAGAGGTTTTAGAGTCTTCTTTAAGTACCTCAGTACAAGCAAGGAAGTAAGTGTACCTCTCAATCCTGGTAGTCTGCTTCATAAAATTAAATATATGGCTCGTATGTGAATTTGGAGAACAGAGATGACCACAAACAGAGTCAAGAAATTAAAGAAAAGCAAGAAATGAAAGAAACGCATTAAAAACCCTCTGCTTTTCAAAATGAGAAGAGTACAATATGACTTAAGCTTGAGTCATGATGTGGAAAAATGCATGATTTTTCAAAATGAGAATACCATTCTACTACAATTTCAGTTTTTACCAGAAACATTGGTGATGTACAATGGATTATGCAGGGACTGAACTTTCCTTATGCTAATTAAAAAGAAGCAGCAGTGTGACAGTAGCCATGTACCAAAGGGGCAAGAAAAAACCCTGCCAACATTTAAAATTAAAAAGGTATTAATTTTTTTTTGCAGAGATGAAAAAATAATTCTGCTGTGCTTGCCCAAGGAGTCAAACAAACAAGAACATTCCAAATATAATTTATGTAAGAGCTCATCCATCCCCATTAAATAACAGCTCCAGGGAATGATTTACAGCATCAGTCATAGTCAACAGCAAGAAGTGACACTCACAACAGAGAGACATTTCTGGGTGCCTGCTTCTTAATAATTTCTTTGCAACAAGCCAGGAATTAATTATTTACAGTATTTGGGGGGTTTTTGTTTTGTTTTGGATTTTTTAGGTTAGAAGCCCCATGAAACATGTAATGCAAATGTGTTACTCAAACTGCTTAGAGGAGGACAGAACCCACTGCTTGCTCTCTTCAGATCAAAAAATACAAATAATCACCATTCCAGTCAATGTCGGGGGGGCTGGAGTGGGGTAGTTAATAATTACCCAGCAAATATTACCAGCATTTCTGAGGAAAAATTATAATATTGTAATTGTATTTGGCTATTTAGAAAATCCAGAGTAACATTTAGAAGTTTGGTTCATCCTCTCCTGTTATCTCACTTGCAGTGACCCGTTTCCATCTACCTTTCTTGGAAGAGTACGGCTGTTAAAGTGGCTTGTAAAGACAGACAGTATTAAAACACACCAGGCAGGCTGACTTTCTATATAAAATACTTTGACTTTTAGTAAAAAAAAAAAAGAAGCTCTCACTTTACACAAAACCGAAGTTGAAGCCTTCATTCAATCACCACGTTTCACAAGTTACACTGCGATGGTTTTGGCTGAGTTACTCTTGCTCACGACATACATTACACAATTAATGTGCAGGTTTCTACCCAGTTTTAAGTCCTGATTCTCATTTAAAAACATACATTTAGCAAAAGACACTTACAGAGGGGTCAGCCTGCCTGACCCAACACTGACAGCAGGAGGAAACTCATTTCACATGACCTGTGTTTTCTGTGGCCAAAAAAAGTCCACAGAATCACACAGACAGACAGACAGACAACTCCACAAGCCCAAAGGAGTTAATCTGACATATTTTCCCTAGGCAGTCAGGTGAATGCAAAAAATTCCCCCAATGAAAATAAGAAGTGAAGTCCTGTCTTTTTCACATAATACCCTGTCAGAGCAGGTCACAGAAAGATTAATGTTCTTAGTAAGTTGTCATACAACAACTCTGTATTAATTTGAGCCTCAACCCTACAATCTGTCTCTTCGAATGCGTATTGTAAGTCTCATTAAAGTTAATGAGGTTTTGACGAGGCTTCAAACTTACTGGATTTTATGATTGTGCACAAGACATTTCAATTGGACTGGTTTAATCCATTCTAATTTTTACCAGCTTGCTTTGAGGTTTGCATCTTCCCCTTCACAGAATTATTTCCCTATAGTGAATTTCAGGGGTTTGTGTCTTCAATTTTTAGATCAGTTACTCACAAATAGAAATACTGTATATCTGTGCTATGATACAGTATTTATTTTGACATGTCTTCTGTAAATACCACTTTTTGGGATGCTTTTATAATCTGAAGACTTCCACAGATGGACTGGAATGTAAATGGATCCAGCAAGTACATTGGACAAAATACCTTCTGAAAAACTTCCCGTACTAACAGATGATTAATATTAATTCACCATTAAAGTGTCTTCTTCCAACACAAAGAAACCTCCCCAAAATAAACCAAACCAACAACAACAACAAAGAAACTCAAAAGCAGCAGAATTCATCTACGTGACAGTTCTACACCTCGAGGGAATGAAGAAATTTACCACAGTCAGAACATCAGGACTTTGCACACTATAATAATGCAGGAGAATCCACAGATGTCATTCATTGACTTTTGCTATTTTTGTACAGGCACTCACCACTTTAAAAAATGTATTATAGAATTATGCAGATTTTCTCATTAGAAGTGTCTCATCATGGCTTTGAAACTGTCACCAAAGCACAGATTTAAGCAGTTCAAAGAAACTCAAGAAATAGTTTTTGAGGATCATTGTCCTCAAATTCAGTACAGAAGGGAGAACTGCATTTAACTCAAGCTAACCTGAAAACTTCCATATTCTTCAGGGAGATAAAATATATGTGTTCAAAATTAAGCATTGGTCTGAAGTTGTTATGTGCTACCACAACAGCTAAAAAAGCAGTTTTTAATATAAATCTGGATGCTCAGAATGACTGACTTTCTGACCTCACCCTCCTCTTTATGTGGTTTATGAGATAACTTTAATAATATGATTACTCACCCAAACCTTAGCACATGTAAGTTTGTTGGTGAGCAACTCTTCACAAATAAGGTCCTCCTAAATTTTAGAATCTAGCACCATTTCAAACTCTCCCAGCTCATCAGCCAGACTGAAATACTACATACATTTAAAAGTTGCTTTCTGGGGGAACTGGGAAAAATTCTCACTCAGTGGAAACAGGAGGAGATGTAAGGAAACCTATGTAGGAGGCGTACCTGCAATAATGACTGGGTGAGATACATAATTTTCCTGTAAAGCAGCCCAGTTTTCATGTAGAGTACCCTCAGCATTGGTACTAAGGTGTTACCCATCTCCCTTAACCTCAAAAATCTTTGCTATGTTTGCAGCTAATTGTTTGGCTATGTTCTGTCCTCAATTAAAATTTGTGACCAAAAGCAGCTGCAAAATTTAGCTGAATTATCTGCTATAACTTAGATATATTTCCATTTGCAGTTTTGGGGGGTTTTCTCAGTTTTGGGGTTTTTTTGGCAAACACATCTTCAATTAACAAAAGTTTATTTCCAGAACTTGACAGTAAATCTGACATTTTGCACAAAATCCTCTGGCAAAACTCAACTGCTGTCCATATTGCAGAGCAGAGCCCTCCTGCATCCAGCACCCCACCCACAACAGCCTCACTCTTAAAAAACGCATCAAAATTCAGAAAATCATCATTTACTCTGGACAAATATGGGCCATGAGGTTTTGTGAGCCTTTAGGAATTATTTAGTTCTGAAAATACAATCATCATCATCATGTCATCATGTCATCATGGCTAGGCTTCGCGAACAAAGATTTGGGAAGGGCACTACCCACGCTTGCTGCAAGCACGTTGGTGGCTAAAAAGGCAGATACGGGATAGGCTGCCTTATCCGACACGGGATACTGATGGCCTTTGGGTTTTTGAGGCAGACAGAAAGCTCCACAGCAGACTGAGAACAAGTCTACTGATGGTTTATGGAAGGGCAAAGACAAGTATTATGATTTGAATGCTAAAGGACCTTATACTGGCCAAGGACTTCTTTTTGCCCAAGAAAAGCACATCCAAAAAACATGGGTCAGGAAATCACTGATTATCACATTGTTCCTTTTGTTTAACAGTGGGGTGGGTTTGTTTCTCAGTTTAAAATAGAAAAAAGNGGAATTGCACCAAATCCTGAAATAACTATGTTGTGCTATACACAGCAAAATGTTACACAAACGTTCCCTTGATTTGATTTTGCCTGCTTTTATTTTGATGTAGTTAGAAAACTAACATTTATTAAAGCAGCTGTCCCCAAATTCATTTGTATAACTCACTTCAGGCAACTGCATACAGGCAGGGAAACACTGCACTGTAATGTGAAATCAGGTCCCAGGTGCTCAGCAAATACTGAATATGTAAGCTGTACATGTTGTTTTATACTAGACATTAATTTGCTACTTTTGTGGGAGTACATTTCATAAAAAATAGAAAAAAATATATAGAAGGTTAAGTAACTGCAGATCTAAATATAAAATCTCAGATTTATATTAAATAAATAAATATTAACTCAATGCTAAATATTTTCAGCAATGAAACAGGGAAAATTAAATGCTACCTGCTTAGTTATTGTCTATAAATAAGGCAAACTTAAGGAATGTTTCTATTTCAGGATGTGTCTAGATTCCACTGAGAATACTGGAGAAACACAGAGAGAGGGAAGTAAAGAAGGTACAGGCGAGTACAACCCAATCCATCATAAAATCTTGGGTGACAACTTTGCCAGAGCAAACGAGAAGAACATTTAATCTTAACTCAATACTAAATATTTTCTTATTTCTTTAATGTGAAAAAGAACATTTGAAATAAAATTCAGCCACTAGAAGAAATGGTTGTGGAGAAATTACTTTTAAAATCTATCTAGCAGTAATTCCTAGATGACATACAAATATTAGCATTTAAAATGCACTTATGTTGCATGCTTTAAAATGCTCCATTGCATTTAAAATAACACAACTTGTACAAGCTTTGTACAAGCTTGAATATTTCAAATAGAGGCATAGTAATTATATATTCTAATAAAAATTCACGAGTAACATGGAAACAGTGGCTGTCCATACCTAAATATGTTAAGCATATGAGATTGGACTCACTCCTCTATTTTTAGTTTTCTACAACTTCTAACCAGCTACTCCCTTGGAGCTCTCCAGGCTTGCATAAATCTGCTTAATTAGCAGACACTCAGTTGGATTGTATTCTGTGTCAATTTTTCAGGTTTAACAACAGACAAGTATTCATAAAAGGTATACACAACATGATAAAACTGCATCAATCTGTAAATGCAATTCCTACCAAGACCTTATTTGGACTATGTATTATTCAGGGATATATGGAGATTTAAATGGTGGTAACAACTCAATCTCAGCAAGGACTAAGCCTTGGGATAACTTCCCTGATGAACAGTTTTTAATTATTGTTATTCCTGTCATCTAGAAAAGGTTCTAAAATGGATTATTTCCTCCCAAATCTCA
>VWZD01009799.1:159608-191653 GCA_013396695.1 Sakesphorus luctuosus
GGCAAGTTTGCACAGATAAGTAGTTTTTAAAAGCACTGTCCTAACAAGAGTTTCTGCATCCCATCCATTTCTTCAGAATTACATTAATAGCAGATTCACTGTTCCCTCACCCAGTTTTTCCTAATCAACTTGTTTCAATACAGTTAGGGGCATATTTATTAAAAAAAAAAACAATACCTGAAATGAAAGGAGGTCAATTTTACAGTATTTCTGTCTCCTGCAGAAAAACCCCAGTCATCTAGGAGCCATCCACATTCCATTTGGGAGAAAAGATTTTAGAGAGAAGAGGGTTAGTCCACATCACACCCAGTGAACAAGAGGCAAAGGTCCAATACTTGATGGTGAAATAATTTCTTCATCCTTGGTGTTACTGTCACTTATATCAGCAACACCAGCCGCCCCCAAAAAACACAAAAGCAAAATCAAACTACAAACAAAAACCCCAAAATAAACACCCCCCACCCCCCAAAACCCAACAGGGAATCATGATGGGTAGGGGGAAGAATAAATAACCAGTTAAAAAACTGGACAGCAGAAGGACAAACCAGAGTGTAAAAGCTGTAAGGTCGAAGAGCCATACTAAGTGTTTTAGAACATGCAAGGAGAACAACCCCTTTGTAGAATAAAAGCAGCTGACTTCAGGTTTGTCACACATACAGAATCATACACAGACTATTCTGAGTTGGAAGGGACTCAGAAGGATCATCGAGTCCAACTCTCAAGTCAATGGCCCACACCGGGGATTGAACCCATGACCTTGGCATTATTACAGCCAAGTTTGAACCAACTGAGCTAATTGTCAGCTAGCACTTGATAAGGTTAAAAGCCTAAATTTACAGAATCCCATAATCACAGAATGGTTGGGGTTGGAAGGGCCCTCTGGAGTCCCCCCAGTGCCACCCCCTGCCCAGGCAGGGGCACACCCAGCAGTGACACAGTGCCATGCCCGGCAGGGCTGTAATGTCCCCAACAGGGACACTGCACACCCTCCCTGGGCAGCTGGGCCAGGCTCTGCCACCCCCACGCAAAGCACTTCTGCCTCATGCTGGGGGCACTGCTTGTGTTGGAGTTCATGGCCATTGCTCCTCGTGCTGTCCCTGCCCTGCTGAGCAGAGTGTGGGACCCTCCTGTGCCACCCCTGGAGATGTTTGTGTGCAGTGATGGGTCCCCCCTCCGTCTGCTCCTCTCCAGACTGACCAGGCCCAGCTCCTGCAGGCTCTGCCCACCAGGGAGATGCTCCACACCCCAAATCCAGACCCTCTCCAGCAGCTCCTGGTCTTTCTTGAACTGTGGAGACCAGAACTGAACACAACACTCCAGCTGTGGCCCCAGCAGGGCTGAGCAGAGGGGCAGGATCCCCTCCCTGCCCTGCGGGACACCCTCCTCTCCATGATGTACCCCAGGATGTTATCTTCATTCTATTCTGAAAATCTGCCTCAACGCAAGATCACCAGAGGCCCAAATATTCCTTTTTAAATTTTCTCACACAACCAACCTGTGTTATGTACTTTTTCTTTGAAACCTCAAACTTGTTGCCAAGCACCTTAACATCAAGACACTAAATTGAAACATACAGACTATTTAAGGTCTCCTGCACATTTCTTTTTCCAGAAAGAAACTTATAAAAATGTTAGTGCTGTGGATCAGTTTCTGTCATCTTTGAAATTTGGACAGAACAATACCAATTTCTGCTTTCAGTTTTCTAAGAAACTTTAGTCTATTTTAGGTAAATATTTGATTATATATTTTACTAGGTTATGTTCTGCTATCTGTGCTGATCTAGTCTTCTGGGATATCCACTTCCCATTTTAAAAGCTTCAAAGGTGTCACTACAGTACGAACAGACACTCACAGAACAGCAATGAGAGTTTTCTACCAAACAGAGCAAAGAAGGAACTATGTGATGCTGAATAGTGTCTTCAGGATATAAATTAACAACAGGTACAACTAATCAAGGGTTAGACAATTCTGGGCTGAGGAGCTGATCCCTGTGGCTTTTAGCTACCCATGGCAACAAATACTTACTTAATTAATTAATAATTAGTTACAATTTCCTTGTCTCTTAGTAGCTGAAAGTAACACAATGTAAAGTTTCAAACCGTAAAAAGGTCTTATTGTTTGCCACTTAATCATGTCCAAATAGCTTCAGAACTCCTAACACTCATTTTTATCACACTTTTTAGCACATGCAATAACTTGACTGTCATCCAAAATGGATCTTCAAGGACATTTAAGCCTTGATTTTAGGATTAAGGAACCACTTCCAGAAATTTAGGCTCTTTCTTGTGGTGGTCAAAACTGTTTGGGACTGCACCCATCCATGGAGAGCTCCCTACTTGTCATATGAATTTTGCCTCCTAAGGTCTTGCTGTGATAGTTTAACCACGGCTGGCTCTTCAAGAATACAAACATAACTGTGAAACATATGCTTTTTAAAAACATTTTATCTAGTAATTATATTGTTGGAAATCTTCTGCATTTAAGTCATATCCTTGTTTCTGTGTGATAAAAAATTCATGAAGGGCAGATTAAAAAAAAATAGTATCAAGAAAATATTTCTCTGAGCATTTCCCAAAATTTCTTAAACCTTGGAGTTGTTATGGTCTCAGGATGTGAAATGGAAACAGAATTCACATCAAAGTCAGCACTGCCTTGCAACACTGCCTGTTTCCAGCCCCACTTGTATGCCACAGGTCTACACCCTAAAAAGTTCTCAAACCTCCACACAGTTGTCTACATTTTAGGTACAACACTGAACTGCACAAACCAACCATTCTGGAGAGCAAGTGTTAAGAAATTAAGTGTTCAAATCCCTTTTTGTGGACATCCCCAAGAAGATTGTTTCCATCCTTATTGCTACCCCTCATTCTGGATTACCAGTAGGATGGGCAGAGCTGATGTTAACACAGACAAGAAAAGGAACAGGGAAAAAGAATATAAAGTACAGAAAGAGATGGTGTTTGCATGGTAACCTGATTTAAAGAAAAAAAAAAAAACCAACACATCAAGCCACTGTGGTCATTCTCATGTTCCTATCTGGGCACCTCCTGTCACCAGAGACGAAATGATGAGGAGGAAAAAAAAGAAAGATCTCAGCAGTGCAGGAAGAAAAAAAGAATATTGACTGCAGAGTAGGATCTCTCCATCCCCCCGACTGAATCCTTAAACATCTAATTCAAGAGACACAGACACTAGTAAAATCCTTGGAGGGAAGGAAAATGCTTTCATAGCTTTTTTTTCCCTCAGATTACTTGCTCTGCCCTTGCCTGCTGGGTTTTTCAGAAAGAAGTACATTTGTAAAGGAACACTTGTCCTCTGCCTTAGAGGTTATCACAAAATCTATATTGGCATCCACACCTCAAGCTTCCAGACATCTATTTTTTCCCTCTTTCCTATCTCTACTGAGCAAATGTCATTTCTTCTGTGTGTTTTACACACCTTTTCTATTTCAAGGAAATCTTTGCTCAAGTTTTTCCTTGCAGAGACAGCAAAATTATTTTTTTGGTAGTGGTGGCAGTACCCAAGTATCCAAGAAACTCTTTCAATCCTGAGTCTTACACCAGTCAAAGACAGTAAATTCATCCTGGCTGACACTGCTAGACCTCCATGAGTTTCATTCTAAAACTGGCACCTTTTCAGCTGAGATCCTTCTTGGATTGTCATACATATTCTGGTTATTATTTTGGAAGCTCCCTGCATCCCTTGGAAATTAGTAAAACAGAGCGGTACATGCTACATCTGAATGGATAACAGCTATGGCAACACTCCGAATTGCCACCTGAGAACAGAACGGGGCTTTGATTGGCACTTACTCATGAAGCAGCCAGACTCTCCCGTGATTACTTTATCTAAATATCATTTTCCTTCTTCACAGCACATCACCTCCCTGAAATCCTCACTGCATTCACTTTTAAGAGATAACTTATCACATCCACTGCTACAGCTCGCAGTTTGTCCACACTTGCACATCCATCATGAGTTTAATTGTAATAGGTACTCCCAGGTAACTCCATGCATGGGCAATTTCACCCATTTTAGATTGATCTATAAGAGCTGTCGTCGTAAAAGTTCAGGTGCAGAGAACTCCTCAGCGTGATGAGATACACAACAGCCTTTCCCTGTTCCCTGTGCTCTTACACTCACATCCCTTGATGCTAAGACAAATATTTGTCTGTCTGGAGTCTCTGAGACAACATTTTTCATTTTTTAGTGGATGAAGCAGAAGTAGATTGTTATGCAAATACAGAAAAATACATTTTGGTAACTACTTGGCTTTGTTGCTTATATTGTAACATCATGAAATTTGATAACTCTGAATAAACACAAAATACGCAGTAAAATTAACCAGAATAGTCTGGAAATAGCAGTTTCCAAGTAATTTTACAGTTTCTACCAGCTTTGCCTGCTGATGGCCACAATAAAAGCACATTAGAGGTCCTCATCTGTAAAGAATCTGAATCCCCAGATTCCAATTTTGCAGCACCACAGTTACCAGTTTGGTTCTTCCTCCTCACCACTGGATGGAAAACATGGTTTATTTTCTCTCTCTTGAAAAGTAGTCGTGTTCTACTTTCTGGTGCTACTTGAATAGAAGAAATAAATGTATATAGCCACATGAAAGCAAACATATTGCAAGATACAAACTCTCATTTCTGGATTTAGGCTCTAGACCTGCTCAATACGAGCAGAAATATTTGTATCAAAGACATGGAATTTAAAAATCTGCCTCTAAAGCCACATCACAGTGCGTAAAGAATATAAGATTTTAATAACCTTTTATACTTCCTGCCAATTCACCATCAAATAATCCAAATGTTTATTACCTGTTTTCTAGTGTTGCTATAGCACTGGTTAGATAATCATGGGGATCGCAGCCCTTAGGAAGCCAAAATACTTAGAAACTGTCTGAGCTGGGATTCTTGACAGAGATGTCTCAGGGAAACACAAAGAAACACTCTACAAAAGGAGTGGAAGGCAGCAGTGAAACAAATAACAATACCACTGGCTTTAAAAGCTGTGGATAACAAACATCACCACATTAGTCCAAAGGCTGGTTCCAGAAGACTATGGAAAAGCTTGGAAAAAATGGATTTCTGTCAAGAAAGTGCTGATTATTACTATTTAAAAGGTCCAGATTTTAAACAGGACAAGTTTCAAACACATGGTAAAGAAGAAGAACCTGGGTGAGATGCTCTGGATTTAATGCCCCAATACTAACAAGTTCTCGTTTGCAGAAGCATTTAGCAGGCAGTTGTGCCAATTACTGCTCATGCTAAAACCATTTATATGTCCAAGTCAATAGAAGAAACAACCCCCAGTGTCTGCACCAGCAACAGCTCTGCAAAAACAGCTGTTAAATATGGCTTTCTATGCTTCCTTCCTGCTCCCTCTGGCTGGATCAGTCACTCATTTACAGCCATAAAATCTTTCTTTCTCCTGGACTGAAGTCTTCCAGCTTTTCTACTTTAGATGATATTTAAGAAAACATTGAAATCATATGTAGATGAGGTTAAATGAAAATATGTCTGGTAAGTCATAGTGAAAATGCAGGCTGGACCTCCTGTGTGTGTCACAGCTGAGAAAGCTGAGTTACACTCTATCAGCAGATACAACACAATGGGGTGAGCACTGTGAATTATAATTGAATTTCATTAAGAATTTGGAATCCCCGAAACAAAACCTGGGAAAGTTTTCAAGATAGAGTAAATATTTCCCATTTGTATCTGAAAACAAAATTTCATTTTGAAATGTGATTGTTGTGGTTTCCTGAGCAAAGTGAAAAAACACTCCAAAACCACTGAATGTGCTACTACAGGGAACAAAGACCAACATTTTCAGTTTGGAGGAAGAGTCTTTTTTTTACCATTTTGGTCAGCAGAACAGTTATTCACAAAGACAACATCATGAATGTACAGTGAAAGATTCTGGAGGTACCACTGGGTTTATATTTACTGGAAGTGCCAGAAGATACTTATGATTGACACAGGTAATTGCAGGAAAAGGAGCAATTATCTCAGGGTTAAAACAGTGGAATGAAACCACAGAGTTGCCTTGTGCTTCACCCAGACTGCTCGTGAGGGACTACTACTTGCTACCTGTGATGCTCATTCTGTGAACTCCAGATATTGTAAGTAAAACTGATGAGAACGTAAATCCACAATAAATTTTTCATCTGTTAGCTGAATTTTTAAAGTTCTCCTTAAAGAAATAGAATAATATGAGACAGCTAGAGTGCCCTGCCTCAGTTTCCTTAGCAAAGGCAAATATATGGTCTCATGTCAGAGGGTTGCTAAGTAAATGTTGTCAGACACACTCAGGAAGCTGGCAAAGATACTATAAGGATGAACACTGATGAGCCTGCAAGGAGATTAATCATTCTATTTCAGGAGTGGGGTTTGAAGAGAATGCAATAAATAATGCTCAACCCTGCTGTGATTACAAGGCAAACAGGTTTCAAACCACAAGTCTGGGATAAATAACAGCAGGGAAAAAACCCAGCTTCCTACAGGTTTGGGCTCTGGACTGGTATTGTCCCAGTCTGTCAACCAGAACTGCACAAGTAAAGTTGGCAAACTGGGACAATACCAGTCTGAGAAGTATTTTGTGATGCAGGTGAAAAATTACTGCTCAGGTGGAAGGGAACAGAGAACCACGACACCGAAACTCTCAGTAAATCAACAATTTACAGCACAGGTTTACAAAACCCTGAGATCAGCTCAGTTGGTTAAAACTTGGCTGTAATAATGCCAAGGTCATGGGTTCAATCCCCTCTGTGGGCCATTGACATAAGATTTTGGACTTGATCATCCCTGTGGGTCCCTTCCAACTCAGAATAGTCTGTGATTCTGAATTATAAAGGAACTAGTATTAATATACAGGGCACCGGGAGGGTCATGTGAGTATGTCTGAATTGCTTTCAAACCTGAGCAAAACCTACAGCAGCAAAATATGGGAAAATGTCACTTTTTTACCAGAACACCAGATTAAGAGGTACTTCCACCTATTTGCTTTAAGGTGAGGCCACCTGATCCAAGAGCACAGACAAATGAGACATACACAAAACACTATCGTTAAATCCACTCTGATGTCTTATCACATACCTTTTTTACTGGTAAATCTAAAAGTTCTGCCTAATCTTTTGATCAACTTCCATCCAGGGACAACTTTTAATGTCTTTGTTATTTATTTATTTTTTTAAATAATTCCTGAACTGACCTAAAAAGTTTCATTTTACCTGAACAGCAGGTACACATGTTCAGATATTTGAAAGAGAAGGACAAAAAATATCTGATTATATCTGTAAGCACTAAATACAAATGCTACCCTATACTCTTATATCAATGAATTCTGCATGNATTAGAGCAGCTGAACAGGAAAGATGTATCAACTCAGACTTTATGAAAAGCTATAAAAATTGAAGGAAACTGAGTAACAGGAAACATAAAACTTTCTCCCAGGGACAGAACAAACTTAAAGTTTCCTCAGTTCCCAAACCTAAACCACAGCATTTAGTTATTTCTGTAAGCTTTAAATTTAGACTAATATTTAGAAATCATTGAAATCATGTCTGAAATTTATTATTATTGCATGGCTCAGTGGGAATGAAACACTCAAATGAGAATACATTTCTGAAGGAAGCAAACTGGAGAGCAGGAACAGCCCAGTGCTCAGTGAATTTTAACATTCTTCAAGGNGAGACATACACAAAACACTATCGTTAAATCCACTCTGATGTCTTATCACATACCTTTTTTACTGGTAAATCTAAAAGTTCTGCCTAATCTTTTGATCAACTTCCATCCAGGGACAACTTTTAATGTCTTTGTTATTTATTTATTTTTTTAAATAATTCCTGAACTGACCTAAAAAGTTTCATTTTACCTGAACAGCAGGTACACATGTTCAGATATTTGAAAGAGAAGGACAAAAAATATCTGATTATATCTGTAAGCACTAAATACAAATGCTACCCTATACTCTTATATCAATGAATTCTGCATGGCCATTGAGATTATTGCATAATAGCTCAAAGGATGCCAAAAAGGCAATTGTTACTGAATGACTACTAAGTGAAAAAACACCCACCATGACAAAAACTCTCAGCTTTTAAGGTAGAAAACAGTATGTAATGAATTCCATTCAGTTATGACATCAAAAGCCAAAGGCAAGCTAAATAAAGGCAATTCAGATAGAGCTAATTTTCGTGTTTCCTTCCTCTGTAGTGCTTGCCTGACTTTGCAAACTTAGTATTTTTTTTAGCATTTGTTTTATTTGTAGATACTTTTATGCTTTGTTGGGTTTTTTGGGTTTGTTTTTGTTTNGAGAATACATTTCTGAAGGAAGCAAACTGGAGAGCAGGAACAGCCCAGTGCTCAGTGAATTTTAACATTCTTCAAGGTGGCATCATCTGACTAATTAAACTGATTACATTTGAGAACTCGAAAGGCCTAGAGATAAATTCCTAATCTTGAGTAGTCTTAAAAACCTTGATTATTAATCTGCTAATTGTGTGAAGGCATTTGCTATTAACTTCAGCAGTTCAGGAAGTAAAAATAAAGCAACCTTTGTCTATTGCTCAAAGCCTTTTTAAATAATAAATCGAGTTTTTAAACTTTGATTCCCACTGCAGCCACTGATAGTAAGTAATTGCATTCTTTATCAGAACCCAAATTTAAAGTTAACAGAAGAATAGTTGAAACTATTCTCAGAGTTCCAAATGCTAGTTTTTCTAGTTCCCATTCCAACGGGAAATATTATTCATCACAAGAGCTGCGTAGGAAGGAATCCATCCCCAGTGTGGCCCCACTCCTCTTTGCTTTAAGAGAGAAAATTTTGTGGTTTATGTTCTTAACCCTATTTATGACCAAGACTAAAGAAGCACTATTATCACTATGACCAAGCAAGCAGTGTTATCTGAGTTACATAAAAGTGACAGTGAACAGGAGGAGGAGGGAGGAAGGTACCCAGTATCATTATGTGTTCCTTACATGTGAACTATTCTATTATGTTCTATTCCATTCTACTTAAATCTGACAAATAGCTTGAACCCAGGTCTCCCAGCTCCCACTCTTTGAAAGGGTTTTTACCTTATTGCACAATTTCTGTGAAGGTACCAAAGGCAGAAATGTAATTCACCTAGACCTGACACATTTCTCTGCTCATAAGGAAGATTCTCTTTTTGTTTTCCCCCATCAAATACAAGTTGGGCAAAAGACAGTCTTGATGTTCCTTTTTGTTTCAGAGCACACTACAGAAAGATGTGCCCTCTCTTCCTACACAGTTCATCTCTACCTTCCAACCCTCTCTTTCCCTAGGGCTAAACTGCCAATAAACTCATATATATATATATATACACACAGTATATATTCCTCCCAGGTATAGCCCGTCTTACTGAGGATAAAAGGAGGATGGAGGAAATTGGACACATTTTTATAATTAAACAGACTAAAGCTAGTTCTTCCAGCAAAGTTTCTTACTGAAAAGGAAAGTGGAACACGGACAGAACTGTTTCCATGTCTTGTGTAACATCCCCTGGCAACGCAAATATCTGGACTTCATATCTAGAACTCCTCTTGGGTGTTTCCTTCCCAGGCATAAACAGCACCTTCCTTTGGCATGGTTGGCCAAGCACCCCTGCATCTCTCTGACTTCGAAGGGCTCTTTTTTCCTGCTTTTCTAAACAAAAAGATGTGTGCAATTTATTTGAATTAATTTTTAAATATGCATTAATTCACTGAGTAGGATATTAAGAAATTCAAAACAGCTACCTCCTAAGAAGTTTCGTGAAAATAGCTAGCTCTAGATAATTTATTTCATATCTTGTCCCATCCCCATGACAAAATATGCAGCCCAATTATCCATAATCAGTTATCAGCCAGCCCACTCTATAAATATGCTAAATACCAGAAACAGTTTTAAAATCTGTTCTTGCAATCAAAATACGTAATTAGAAAAGTTTTCACTGAAGTACTTAAATATTTCAAGAAGTCTTTCTGACAAGAAAAATGTGATTTACAGTGGGGACACAGCAGAACATACATTATAAGTTGGTTAAAAATAGGGGGGCAAAGACAGATAATGTATTCACAGTTATTGCTCACAAAATGATATCTGAAATGATATTTATCTAAATGGAAGGGGATATGCTGTTGATATCTAATGGAAGGAACTGAACTCCATGTAAGCTCAAAACAAATACTGTGGCTGCTTACCAGCTCTCTGTCAATGGTCTATGAGGTGCCAGTCAAGGGCTGTAGAAGAATTCTTAATGCCCACTGTTCATTTTTATTAAAATGACCAGAAGCAGATTTTCACAACCTGCCAGTCTTTTCAGAGCTAAATCAAAAGGCTTCTTCTGACATCAAGCCTTGGAACTGTCTCTGATGGAGAACAGTGGCTGACACATGATTTAAATTTTGAAAATTAGATACCTCATTAAGAACTAATGCATGTTCAGCAGGAAGACAATCCTACACAGTGAGGAGTGATATGGGTCTGATGATTAAGCTGAAGAACCAGCAGAATTAATGTGTTCCATTTCAGCAGGTAGAATTCCTTAGCTAAAGTTTCTAAGTTAATTGTTGTTTTGCTTTTTAATCCCAGTTTTCACTGAGGAATTAACTACATAATAGAGCAGGTGAGGCTAGTGAGGCTTCAGTGAGTAGGTGAGAGAATTAAGCAACATCACCACTTCTGAATCAGCTGAACATGCAGAGGTGAAGAAAGAGGAAAAACACATTCTAACATCTACTCTGCACTTACCCAACTTTAGTAGCCTAATACAAATTACAAGAGAGCTGGAGAGGAACTTTGGACAAGGACCTGGGGGGACAAGACACAGGAAATGGCTTCCCACTGCTCGAGGGCAGGGTTAGATGTGATGTTTGGAAGGAATTCTTCCCTGTGGGGGTGGGCCCTGGCCCAGGTTGGGCAGAGAAGCTGTGGCTGCCCCATCCCTGGGAGTGTCCAAGGCCAGGCTGGATGGGGCTTGGAGCAACCTGGGCTGGTGGAAGGTGTCCCTGCTCATGGCAGGGGGTGGAACTGAATGAGCTTTAAGGTCCCTTCCAATGCAAACCATTTTGTAATTCCATGTGCTCATGAACCTTACATCAACCACTTCAGCAGTTCAATTGCCTGGGGTTGTACAATACAGTTATTATGAAAAAAACACAAAACAACAACAAAGCCCCACACTAGAAAGCCAGAAAAGAAATAAAAACCCTGTTATCCACCAAAAAAATTAAAAAAAGGGTAGAACTAAAAAAGTATACTCATGTATACTGCAGCAAATGACTGTAGAAGATAAAAGCTTCACCTACTTCACTGTTTCCTGAATCTGTCCTGAACTACATGCTCAGATAGTTAAAGAAAAAAAATGCTGAAAATTTACACAAAAAGTGAAAGACAGATCCAGCTTCACTGCTTTTGTACCCTTTCTAAGGTAAATGATTTCCTTCTCAGTTTATAAAAAGGATGCAGGGAGCCTCAATCTATAATACTGCAACAGAGAGCCCAGGATTCCTTGGCACGGTTTGTCACCTTTCAAAAACTCTGGCCTCGGAAATACCAAAATTCACACACAAGCCAGATATGCATAAATAAAACCACCTACAAACATATGTTTTTAGGTTTTATAGATATTATTAGACCACAGGCTTCCTGGGTTCAAAATCTCCTGTTTTATGTAAAACATAATGTATTAGTAAGAAATATTGTGATCTCTGTTGCATCTTTAAATCTGTTATCAAATATTCTTTATGTGTAAGTGTATAGTACATCCCAATAAATGTCTGGCCAATGTATTCTCCACATTGTTTATATAGTTTGAGTGTATTAAACCACATAGGACATTATATTTTACTTACACACGTATGAACCTCATGTCTGTGCTCCAGAAACTGCCAAATACCAGTTTCCTGGAGTTCAAAAAAAATTGGAGGAAGTGCAGGAACCCAGACAAATGCTAATGTAAGTGTGAGATTTTACAAAGAAACTGCTACAGTCATTATTTTATGGTTATTTTTGTGTTTTCCATTAATCTTCTCTCAGCTGATAAAAAATGCTTTAATTTAAACCTGTTATGAGTTAGATAGTAGATTAAATATTATTTCCACATATATTATGAAACACTGTTAGTTTATTACACAATTTCAGTAGCTGTGAAGCAATAAAAGGTGCAAGAGATTCTTTCTCTAGTATATTATGGTAAGCACCCAAAAGTAGTAAATGTTTCCCGACATCTGAAGGTCTTCCTAACATGTCACTGAACTCAGCAAGACTTTTACAGCGTAATAAGTTGGCTCAGGATTAGGTTTAGAGGGAGAACTCATTCCACAAAGTTATTGAACAGACCTGTTTAATCCACCCTGTTCCGTGGGCATTTGAATTGTGTGAAGTTTACTTGCTGCCATAACCAATGACAGGATCAGGAGGACAAGTAACAGAAGAAACACTACCAAAAAGATAAAAATACAAAACCGACCCCCCAAAAAACAGACAAAAAACCCCCTCCCAAAACAAAACAAAACAAACAGACAAAAAAAAAAAAAGAGAAAGGAAAAACAACCTCACACGGAATCTGAAAATGTTCTGCAAGAATATCAGTTGGAGTCACAGAGGAGTAGGTATGGAGGAAAAAGAAGACTCACCAAATAGGAGAAATATTCCTAATGAGTGATGGAGAATGTTATGTAGAAGCTGGCTGAGGTAATAGCTATGCTAAAGAAGTGCCCATTAAAAAGACAAGGATAAAATACAATTGAACCTTACAGTTCTGTCATTGCCCCAAAAGGCTCAAAATTCTCTAAATAAGGATGGTGGACACTTCCCCTTAGTACTGCTTCGAACTGATGTCTTTTACTGTGCTCACAGCCCCTTCCTACATGAATTTCTTTATTCTTTCACTTGGAGATGGAACACTTCCACTCTGCTTCCTCTTCCTCATCCATGACTTTTCTCCACTAAACAACAAAGCAATAAATAAAAGTAAAAGCAATCTGAAGATCAGAAAGATATTCTGTTGCATCACTGTCTTGAACATTCCCTCAAAACCACTTTCAAAGACACTTTTTATTATGGTAACAAAATCTGTGTCGATGCCATTCCCCACTGAAACGAAGATGACAACAGCATTTATGAGCACGTCTGCACTGCCCTTTTGCTTTTTTTTTTGCACTACCAAGCCTCAGGCTTATGCCATAATTGCACTGGACACCTGGAGGCATAGCCATATGTCATGGATACGTCTCTCCCTGAGTCATCAGCAACCCTCAGCTTTCCCTCGCACGTTCCACCTATCACAGGTGTGCCAACATCCATGACAACAGACATCCTGCCCATGTCTCCCAGCTTAATTAGAAGTGTCACTTGCCTGGACTCAGACACTGTGCAGTGAAATTGTAATGAGCCTAATGCATGTCTAAAACCATCATCTTTACAGCAGACTAGAAATACCATCATTATCGCAACAGGTCAACTACATCTCTGTCTCCATATGATTTAATTGCAGCTGCTGCTCTTTATGCAACATGCTGGAGGACTTATATTCACCAGCTCTGTGCTTGCAGGGCCTCCTGTCAGCATCATTAGCAAAGGAAATGCGAGGTGAATCTGGACTTCATGTGGATAATGAGCACTCTGAAAAGAGATGTTTTGCTTCTGAAAAATGCCATTGAATAGGTCTTTTAGTGTTTCCATTAGCAATCCTGCTGGGGAATGTTGTCAATACTGAGGCACATTGGCATAGCAGAGGAATAACTGGATGGGCTCAATGCAGTCATGCAGATGGGTCAGTATTTACAAACACAACATGCTAGTTCTCAATATGTAGGATTAATATGTCCCTCTGAGCTGTAGGCTCAAAGAGCTAATCAATCATATTAATCAATCATATAATCCATGAAAAAGGCAAGTGGCATGTTAAGGTTGTATGAGGAGAAATATTTCCAGGAGAAATGCAAAAATCTGGGTATCACTGTGAAGATCCCATGAGCTCTGGTCTGGACCATTATACACAGTCACTGAAAAAAGTGAATTTAAGCACACACAGAGCTTACTACAAACATGGAATTCAGAATAAGTGTTTAGAAAAACCAATACCACCTTCTGAGTAATTTCAACTACTGTTCTTTCCTGATGTTTTCCCTACATGTTTCTGTTACAGAATCATAGAATATTCTGAGTTGGAAGGGCCCCATTACCAGTACTGGCATGAATACTCCTGCACATAAACAATTCATACTTAATAGTCTGAAAACTGAAAAGGGTTTTGCGTATTACTTCGATAATTACTAATGTGCAACTTAGGAACTCGCGCTTTACTGCTCAGTGCACATTTCAACCAAATCAAGTAAAGGCAGGAACATATTTCTGTTAGGTAGAGCAAATGATACATAATTTATGTGGAACACACTGGCAAAAGGAGCTGGTCTGTAAGAGCACAATTTACTTCAGAGCTGGGAAGGTCTGATCCGGAAACAAAAACTCTAAACTGGTATTTACTGTGCATCAAAAATTATGGTCAAAAAAGAACACAAAAAACCCCCAAACCATAAAAAAAATCCTCAAAACCCCCTATAAAAATAATCATGCAACCGGTAGCCATGTATAAGAAATATATCCAGTGTAGGTACGACAGTCCTTATTTTACATTGTGGAGACCATGGAGTTACTCTGCTCAAGGTGTCCACAATTCACTTTTGTCATCTCCAGCTCAATGTAATACACATGCTTTTTACACCTTACCAGGCTTCTCCAAGCCAGCTGATTTTGATCAAGGGCACACATTTACATTTTTTTTTTTGGCTCATAAACAATCCATCTGTGTATGAACAGCAGATCTAATTGCTACCTCTACAGCTGCACAGGAGTAGAGAAAAAGGCACGTGTGTTACTTGAACTTCTAGAGGCTTACATAAACCTTTGCATCTAAGGACTGATGACAAAGCAGCTCGAATCAAGACATTTTGTGCTTTTCCTGAAATTCTAGCTCCCCCAGTAATTTCACTCTGTCCAAACAAAACAGCAGCATGCACAGAAACGACCTTTAAAAGACCTTCTGAAGTTTGACTCAAGGCTAATTACTGAATGCAGTGGCCAAATACAGTCATTTTCATGACCTCCCTCATATGCACCCCAAACCCCCTAAAACAGATAGAACTGCCCTGCCAAACCCATTATCACTACCTGGATACTGTATGTAACCTACACAATAATGCTTAGAGGGTTTACATTTAAAAAAACAACTTCTTTAGCTTACACTTTGCTTACTTAGCCTTTCTAAAATAATGTTTCTGCTTCAGACATGACTAACAGGAGTAAGTAAATTTCACTTAGTTGATTTCCATCACAAACACCACCAAGAAATCCCACATCTTTGAAAGTGGAAAATTTTACTGAGTTTTTCCTTTATTCGTTTCACTTACTCCCACATGTGACTACAGGACTGTGTGAGAAGCACAGTCAGATTATTAAATTCCTCACATTTTTTGATACCTCAACCCCCAGGTGACCATGATTATCACTTTATTGAAAGGACGAGAACAACACAATGAGTTCAGAAAAACACAAATCATTGCTTCATTCTGAAGAACTAAATAATTCAGAACAACATTTATCAGCCTATTTCTTTCTCTAAATGAAGAAACAAATCTGCAATAATCGTGAAGTTCAATTTTTTCTTCATAAACATGTCTGTAAACAGGAAAAAAATACTAATTACTAATTGGACAATTAAAAGAAACCAGAAAAAATTATTTTACATGGAAATAGATGGTTCCATTTAGATATTTTACATTGTTGTATGGTTTCTAAGCACACAATACCTCACAAAGGTAGGATTTAACAGCAGACACTTGGCTGTTCGATAACACGACAAGCATCTCTGATTTTACACAGATAAAACAGCCTGGTGATCTTTTTATGACAGTCTCTCCCCTCTGCTGATTCATGGCTTATAAGTACTTGGCAAAGGGCAGCTCTCAAATTTCCTCCCAGGATGCCATTCCAGCTCCTTCTATCCCAGTAAACACCCTTCACATTTCATTACTAAGCCAAAGATGTGTGTGTTTATGTGACGAGAAGGAGAAGGAAGCAGGAAAAAAGGAAGAAAGGCAACAAGAAAGTAGAAAGTACAGAGCACAAAATCCTAGCAGTGGTCTGTGCCTTCTGGCACAGCCTCGGGCTAAGAACAACACCGGGACACTTTTTGCAGATGACATAGCCCTGTGTGAGGCTGTTTCTCTACATTCCCACACCAGGGATGTGAAGTTTGCCTTTGGCATAAGAGCTGAGCACCATCACCCACTGCTGGACTGATGCAACACAGAGGGGATAAATGTGTCCAGCCCCTTTGCCCTGCACTCACAGCAAACACCAGGCTGTGACAAATCTGAGTTTTCCATCTCAGCTGGTGTAATGCACAGCCTTGCCCACTCCTGTGTGCTTATGTCTGCATGCACACCCTGATTTAAAAAACTAAAAAGAACCACAACACACTCAGGAAATCTGAGTGCCTCAAAGCTTCCCAAGATACACCAGCCTTTTGTTTTAGGTAGAAACCTGCTCCACACAGCCTGTTTGCAGATGTGACTATGCTACAGCAGTAAGGATCCTATACCACTGGCTGCCTAACAGGCAAGTTGCTTGTAAGTCAAACAGCATGCTGAATATAATAAAGTATTTTCCCAGGTGTTATTAGATAATGCCAGTACCTAAGTGTAGTTAAGAGACACAAAATTCTGTTTATACTTCCCAGTTTATTTTTCTGTTTTCATTGGCCAGTTTTATTTAAACTGCCCATGAAAAACTATTTAAAGAAGGTCTGCCCAGAGTTTCTCAGGTAAATCCAACAGCAAGGAAATCCATCCTAGCCCCAAAAGCAGCCAGAACAGGGCAGACCATGTTGTGTTGTTGTGGTGCAGGTCTACCACCACATGGTATCAAAAGGCCACAAGTGCTGGGCAGCCAGCAGTAATCTGAACTAGAGACTGAAAATTCCCACCATCTGTAGTTCAGTCTCTGTGCAGACTTTTGGCAAAGTCCGTCAGCAAAAGGATTTTGGCTTAGTTTTATTCCCCTGCACTTTCATATGTCCACACCAGTAGCTTGAGCAAGTCTAGTTCAAAACCACTTAATTCTTCTCTGTGAAGAAGCTGGGGATTGCACACGGCAGCAGAGTTAGCAGAAGCAAGGGATGCAACTTGTATAAAGACTATCCAAGAGTTTATACTCTTGAAAATTACACCCCAAGTTATCACAAAGTCCTGCAAAGTGCATGAACCTACAGACCCTTAGGAGACTCCAGGGAGCCACAGGATGTTCTGTACACATCTATTGCTCTGGGTAATGAGCTGTCCAAATGGTTTACTAGTCATGAAGTAGGTCTTCCTCATGACAAATGCTTTAGAAACACAAAACAACTATTCCCAGATGCAAACACGTGGAGTCCCAGGACAAGTTTCTCACCCAGGGAAAGGACATGTTCATCAATCACCCTGGTTTGAATACTTCAGTTTGAGTGTGGAATGCCCCAAAAAGGGAACTAGCATTTCATGGGAGTTGATTTTTATTCAGGCAAGAGTCCATTTTTATAAGCAGTCACACTTGACAACTGAAATGTCCTTACTCTTCCTAAAATCTATAAAAGCTGCATTACCTTCAGCCCCATCTCCTGCTGTCAACAAACACAGGAAGGTACTCACTTAGAGGGGAGTACTACAGGAGGTCTTACATACAGACTCATCAAATTTATTTACAGACTCATTTCCTATCAAATCTATTTACAGACTCATTTGCTGGTGTTAGGTTGGGTTTTTTTCCTAACAGATTTAGTCTCACTCTCAAATACATATTTGTAACATATAGCTAATGTTTTTTTCTGGTTAAAGACAGAAAAGCCCCCCAGAGTACACATTTTAAAGACTACATTTGCTTAGAAAGCATTTGACTTAGTCTTTAAACACCTAAAATGATTCTGTTATTTTCTCTGCTATTAAGTCCTCCTTTCCCTTTGACTTCTCTCTCCTAGTCTATCATTTTGATGATTCTGCTGTCCTTGGGTTTTTCCGCCGGAACAGTCCTCGACTGAAATTGTGCCAGATGATTTAAATCCTCTTGTGGCAACACCAGTGAAAGAAAACACATCATCCCCATTTCAGATCACCACATCCCTGCTGAACACGGGACACTGTCGAGTCAAATAAGCCACTGCTGAAGTGCAGCCAAAAATTCATCTTCCATCTAAAAAACAGCAAAGGGAATGCTGGAGTGAGTGGGTGTTTGTTCATAAATCTAAGAGGTTCGGAATCTATGTGTTTACCTTTAGGATTAAACACACTCAGACATTAGTCATTTCCATGAGGTTTGTATTACTTGATGAATAGTTGAAGTTGTAACCATGATAATCATCATGCTTTAGTGAAAGACAATAACATTTTTGACAGTAGGCACTGCATTCAGGAAATATCACAATCCTTATGCCATATCCAATATAAATTCTCATCTTTTCTTTGCTCTCTGCCTTGTATGCTGAGCAACAGTTTCATCTCTCTGTAAGAAAATTCATACTATGTATATTCATTTCCTTCTGCAGATAACTATGGAAGTCTGGAAATTCATTTGCTTCAAGAAATTCTTCTATTATATTACTCAGTCGTTCTAATTGCAAATTTTAAGCTGATCCACTATATACATCTAATTATCTTTAAATGATAAATGCTTGTAATTCTAGTGCAGAAAATTACTATTTCTGTTTAATGGAAGCCTGTAATCAGCATGATTTACTTTCTTACTCCTAAAAACTTCAGTAGCTATGAAGTCAATGAAAGAAAATGGGAAATGGCTTAAAAACTGCTGTAACACATGAAATCAATGGAGTGTATTTAAAACCTCTGATTTTGAAGGACAAATATTCGAAAGCTTTAGCTCTTGATGATCAAGAAACAGTCCCTTCAGGTATTAATAATGGAACTATCACATGTATCCAGAAATCTGATGGTTTTACTTGGATTTACTGACTTTGCTGACTTGGGAGGAACACCACAAGAAACTTAAAAAAAAATTCTTCTGGATTCATCAAAGGTTGCATTTCCCTTTTCTTCATTGAAATACCTGGCTTCAATAATTTCAGTTAAATTCCTATAGACACAATCCTGAGTTCTGATGAAAAATACAGATGACCTCAAAGAGAGGCTTTTCCTCCTTGGTCCATGCAGAGTAGTCACACAATTTCCCTGAAATATGTTTGAAAACCCAAGATTTTTTTTTTAAGCAGAGAATGTTTACTGTTAAAATCAGCTTTGCATGAGTAAAAAGCATCCAGAAATTTAATGACAAGCCACAGCTTTGCTCTCATTTATTGCTAAATCAAAACTCACCTTTGCTAATTTCTGAGAATGACACAGGCAAATGTATCCTGGCACTCAAGTTACTGCAAGTTCAGTTGTAACCTTATTAAAATAGTAAGAAACAACCACACAGAGAGCCACATAAAAAACATAGGGAATGCAACCCAAGAAGGAAACTCTCCAGGCAAGCTGATATTAGTAAATATCATATTTAGATGCCTGAAACATTACTCATACAGTAAGACTTCACAGAGCATCTTGGCTTTATTATATTAAATTTTTTGATGTTCTACAGTTATTCAACCTATTTCCAGTCTCTTTTCTTAAGTTTACATGAAATTATTTGAACATGGTGTTTGTTTTTTGGTTGTTTTTTTTTTTCTACCGTGAGTTAGACAGATGCTCAGAAATAATACTGCACAAATGACTATGAGAAGCAAACATTGGCAAAACATTACCTTCCTGCATATACCAGAAATTTACACAACTCAGGACCATAAAATAAAACAGAGGAAAGGAGCAGCAGAACCTTTAAAGTGCTGTTTTTGTCAAACACCTGCAGCTAGAGTCTCAGCTGGTGGAGGACTGAGGTGCTGCAAAACTCCGGCTTTTCTACCAGAAGCAAGCAGGGCTACTTCTGAAAACAGCAACTGCTGACAGCAAGATATAGAGATAAACCCATAAATAACCTTAATTTACTTTTACCTCTATAGCTCCTTTCCTCTGAGACTCTGCTATCGCCATTTCCACAGAGATGTTCTGCCCTTTTAATTTTTTTCTGCAGAACTGAACCAAAAAAGTTAACCTGTGCAAGATTTGTCTTCCAGTCTGTGTTTACTCTGAGAGTAAATAATGCCCACCAAAAGTCTCATTACAATCTGAAATTTAAAAAGCTAAGAAGGACAAAAAGGCTGATTTGGTTTAGCCCAGTGTCCTTATCACCTCTTCCCAAAGAGTCAGGTAGAAAATTACAAATACTTCAATCTGCTTTAATTTTAGCTATACCTTAAGACAATAAACATTACTTTCAACTGTTTCAAGAATTCAGCCAATTAATGTACAGGGGTTTTGCACCCTTCTTCAGTTTGTCCAGAGAGGAACAAAATGTAAGGAGTATTCCATTATTTTCAAGTGTTAACAGAAGTTTTGCAAATACTATTTAAGGCCAGGACACCTAAAATAGTCTGAAACTGAGAGCTGGAGACAAAAAAGGGTAGCTGCTCATCTTTCTTTGGTAGCACGGACTCTGCAAAGAGAGCTCAAATGAAAGGCAGAGTCCCATATCAAATTAACTCACAGGTCTGGATTCCCACTGGAGAATTCTGAATCTGCACTTACAAAATTGATAAGAGATCTGTTTTCACAAGAATTCTCCTACACGGTCTCCCCTGCCAGTAAGTACTTTGAGTCCTTCGTGTTCCAAAGGACCTGTGCAAGTTTTTCTTCTTTTTTTTTTTTTTAAATTCCTAAGGATGGAAAAACAAATCAACAAGAAAGTTTCACTAATGGGGAAAAATGACCTCCATTTGGTGTAAGTTAGCAGACCAGTGCCTCAAACTACTGAGATGTGCTGCTCATCACAGCTTATTCCAGAGATGTGCTTCTCCTCCTGCAGGATAAATTGGACCTGACTAACGTTGCCTAACATGAAATCACATTCATTCCTGTCTTTTTCACATGAAACATGCTCTAATACCCAGCGAGTTCACTGAATCACTACACATGGTCATCTGAAACATACGTGCATATGGTGTAAAGTAAATAATTTTCTAAGTCAATCAATTTATCCACCAGACTTTCTTTTGGAGGGGGCTGATGATTCCAGTGAGATCTGAATGCAATCATTATGCAGCATTTCTATTCTGTATAACCTAATATTTGCAGTGACAATGTTGAAAAATACTTGTTTCCTTCACCTGTTTTATTATTTTTTTCAAAATGACACTTTGACCTTCATGAACTAAATCTGAAATTATCTCTCCCTTGTCTCCATGACTGGTCCCAAGACTTACAGTTAGGGTGGAGTAATTAAGAAGCATCCCAGACCAAGACATGTGGAATTCCTGTCCTTGGAAATCCACACACAAAAAAAAAAAAAGGCCATGGCAACATGAGGGTAAGGGGGTTTCAGGCCTCAGCCCAGCACAGTGTAATACTTATACACACTTCTGGGTCTGGGAGTGTGCAAGTTCCCCACATTTCTCTGACTTTAGAGATGAGACTCCCTCCTGAATATCCCTTTCTTCTGACAATAAACAGGCACTGGATCTTGGACTGGGCAAAATTTAGATTTTGTCCAATATCTTTATAACAGGTTTGCTGTCTCCAGTTCAAACTACCATTGTCTCTCCATCAGCTCAAGCAGCATGGCTACAGTGCAGATTTTTCTCCTCAGTACTCGCAACTAGAACCAGCAGGACATGTTCAACTGGCTGATTCAGAAGCTTTGTTAGGGAAAGTTTTTCCCTTTTTCCTACATACTTCATGTATTTGCACTCCAAGAGCAGGCAGAGAAGCTCTTCCTGATGCACACCTGATTTTGAGGATAGAAAGAGATATATGGGTAAAGCAGAATAAAGAGTTGAGGTGTACTCTTCAAATTCTTCAGGAATGATACTAACAAGTGAACCACTCCCTGCAAGTCTCCAGTGACCTCAATTTCCTGTCAATAAATGAAGAATGCTGAATTATAACAATTAACTTGGAGCTTGCCACTTGATTCTAAAAGTGATGAGAGTCAGAGGCTGTGCAGGCTGACACTCTGTCACTTTTGCCCTTAATTTTCCCCCTAAGACACCACCCTTTCCTAGCCGCTGGCACAGCTAACCATCCCAAGTTCTCATCTGCTTGAGTTTGTGTTAATTCATCATCCCTCACTAGTGCTGTCAGGAATGGAACAGCAGCTTTCCAGATGCTGTTGCAGAGCATAACACAAACCTCTGGCTCTAACTAGATCATTACTGTCCTTTTGTAGCTCCCTTTTCTCTCTCCTTCCTGTCATGTCCAACACATGTCACTGCTCTGTATTTTCAAAGCTCTTTGAAGGCCAATCCCCTAATGCATCATCAATTACTCGGTAACAAGAAGTCCAGCTGAACCTTCCATGCATTCAAAAATCCATCACCAAAGCACCCTACGTTTCATTCTCTCTCATGTCACCCTTTAGCTTTGGGAGGATATTTTTGAGAACTTTACAAAGCTGCCTTTTATCTCCTCTAAACTCATCCTTAAAGCTCTCTGTGTCACACCACATCACTGACCTTTAGTTATACCAGGAGATCACTGTAGTCACTTTGACCATCACAGCCTCGTAATTCATTAGGTTCCCATGCAGCATTTTCTTTCATCCCGAGGCTGCAAGGCTCGGGAATTCTTTCATTTTCCTGTAGGGTTAGCTAATACAATGCTGTAGTGCCAGCCAGTATGTCCCTGGACACTGTGAGAACAGGATTAGACAGATCTCTTCCTCTTTCTCTCTCTCTCTTATTCTTTCTTCTCCCTCATTCTTGCTTTTTCTCCTTCTCTTTTCTACCTTTGTTTCTCTCCTATCTTGCTCTGCCTGGGCAAGGTGCAGCTCTCATATTCTGCTCCTTACTCCATACCAAAGTTTGTTAAGAGGGCTGGGAGCTTGTCAAAGTTAGCTGAGAGCTTGTCACCTGAAGTTTGTTGCAGGAGCTGGGAGCTTGTTGGAGCTTGCAAAATTTAAGGGCTTGCTATCCAGCACTTTTGAGACTAAATAGTGGGTTAAGTGACAACATAATAAAGCACAAGAGCTCTCTAACACATCGACCATTGTCTTTGTTGAGTCTGATCAGGATTTCTGATTAACATCATGACCCCTACCAAACAGGTCACGACATTTGGGACTCTCCGCCTGTGGCACATTTGTCTGGGAGAAAATCCTCGTGTAAGCATTGGAGGAAGATGCAGAAATCGGAACATTAAGTCTGATGGCTTTTGTGATAAAGGGTGAGATGGTAATATCTCAGAGCACATTTTCTCCCAAAATACACAGCACTGCAAGATTGTGCCTTTTTTTAATTTTAAGTCCTATTGAATGCTCTCAATATGTAATGAAGGCAATCAAAGGCAGTGAAAACTGCCTGGCTTATTGGACCGACACGTTCTCATTTTTCAAGTAAAAGAAACATTTCATATTGAACCAAGAGAAATGTAGATCATGATCAATGGTCAGTAATCAAGACCATTTAATTTATGCATATTTTTATTTCTCTTCTTAAGCAGATTGCCATTTACTGATCAGCTGTGTTTACACACTGTTTTCATTAATAGACTATGAAGGGTACATTCATTTCACTGGCTAATTTGCTTGAAACTAATTTCTTGAGGCAGAGCCCAGTGAACTGAAGCGCCTATAGTTTTTGTGAAAAAATACAACAGCACTTTCCATTAGTTTTAAAGATCAGCTGCTTTATTATACAAAATACCTCATTTCTTACCTCAGTAAAGAAATAGGTTTTATATTAGATAATTAATTATTAGAAAATGTCTGTTCTTCCCCCAGAGTGTAACCAAAATGAATCACCAATTCAGTTCATTTTAACTTCTTCCCTTAACACTCATATCAGCAGAGTTGTTAAAGTTTTTGCATGATCACTGAATCTTAAATCTATAAACCTCATCATCTCAGCACGAGGTTTTCATCTGAGATCTCTTGTGCCAAATCCAGATTGCATTTTAAAATGCAGGATCATTCCAATGTGCTTGAAAGCCACGGTTTTCTGTCACACTCTGGAACTTGGACATTTCTATTATTACCATCTCAAAGAGGAAAACATTCAAGAAGAATCTCTACATATTGCTACCCTTTTTTTTTTTCCACTTGTATTTCATAAACAAACAGAAAGAAAAACTAATAACACAAGTAAATCTCTGTTTTCGGGTTCTTTTTGCTATCCACAAAACTGCATGACCATAAAGTGAAAAACTGCAAAACAGAAAACCCCACGACATTGAAAATCACAGCTCGTTTAATGTTGCTTGGCCTACTTTATTAATGATAAGCAACAATTATGAAGTAAATGAGCACAAAACCAAAAAGCACCAGATGCACTCTGTATGTCTTAGATTTTGTTTTACTAGCATTTATATAAAATACAGTCCTGTTCTTCACAATGAAAGGAGAGACTGTTCTGCAGAAGGCAGTTGAAGAATGCTTTAATCTCCCACAGATACTCAAAATGGGGGTTATGAGGGGCACGAGATTTCATCCTCACCCTCAGCAAGGGTCATGCCTACAAAGAAAGTGACTCTCCCTCTCCTGCCATGCACTGCTGTGAGGGGATTGTTTCTGGTCCTCAACCTCATGCTCATGCAGGCAGTGGGAGATGCTCTTTTGCCCCTAAATCTGTCCCTTGCATGACTCAGCCCTGGTCCCACAGGTCCCTCTACTTGCAGGGCAGGGCGAGCCAGTCTCCACACACTCCATGGTCTCCCTGACCTCACCCCCTTTTATACAGGCCTTTCCTAAATGGGGGATTGAAAACCCAAGGACCCCTTCATTCAGAGAGGCTTTCCCTGCCCAGGGCAGGACTTGTCATTTGTCCCTTTTTGCCCTTGAGGGCACCCCCGGTCACCTAGGCTGGGTGTAACCTGCACACTTGAGGGACAAGGGCTCTGTCACACTTATTACAAAGTGCCAGGGTGGTCTCACTGCCCTCTGAAACCCACTCCAAACCACTCACTGTCCACCCACCCAGACCATCATGGTCCATCTTGGACATGAGAAGAGTGACAGGCACAAGACATCCATTGATCTCTGCCCATCCTCACTCCATACATTTCTTCCCAGAAGGCCATCAGGTGAGTCAGATGTGATTTATCCCTATAAACCCTGTTGACAGCTCCAAGTCACCCTTCTCGAGACATCACATTCCCAGAAACAAGCTCCATGATTCTCCAAGAGTCGAAGCAAGGGTGACCAGCCTGGAGCTTCCCTTTCAGGCACCATGTTTGACTTCTTGGGGTGTGGGTGCAACATTTGCCTTTCTTTGGCCACCAGGATGCTCCCTGGATCTCCCAGAGGCTACAGATGTCTCTCCCTGCAAAGGCACTGGCCAGCTCCCAGCACACTTGGATGCAGGCCATCGTGCACCACTGGCCTGGGGGTAAGGCTGTCTCAAACATCCCACCTTGATGCTCACCCATTGCTGCTTATTTCTCTCCTTGACCCACTTCTCCAAGTACAGAGACCTGGCTGGAAAGAACTCTGGCACTGTCACTGTTTAATTCCCTCTGTGGCCACTGTCACACCAAATCACCCACCCTGCATTTTCTTTGACAGACCACCCCAACAGTATCACTGACCAGTCTCACTGCACCACCCCAAACATAAGTGTCAAAGATAAGACATCAGCTGCCTTTGTTCCCTGCAGGGGAGTCTTCTTTAGCTATCACCATTTATTTTTTTCCCCCTTCGCTCTGTCACATGGTTGGTACCTGTAATTGCAAAGCCAGAGGTGAAGAAGAAGACTAAGATGTGATATCAGAAATGACAAGTTTACAGCTTCCCCCATCATGGAAGTTTCTAATCACAAGACATTTGGGGGTGGTGCCTTAGATTTCCCTCCTCACTTGGAGCACAGGACTTGAGCTGTTGGCTTTGTGGGGTCTTTGCAAGACCCCATCAAGCTCCTGTTTGTCACACAGCACACACACAGACAGGCACCTCCCCACCCTGAGCATCCCCACAGCCTGAGGCTGAGGCAGCAGCATCCTCCCTGAGGTCTTTGACGCTGCAGCAGGGATGGTCCAGCCCATGCCAGAGCCAGTCTTGAGCAGCACATTGACACAAAGGGAACATGATACCCCAAGAGCACACAGCCACCTGCAACACCTCCATTTGAAAGACACTGGGATTCATTTTGGGTACAAATAGTGTTTCTGAACTGGCATGTTGCAAAAGGATAACATGGCCACTTTGTATTAAAAAAGTTGATTAAAATCTTACATAATTGATATCAAGCAATCCAAATTAAGGAACCCCGATCAGATAAAGGGACTTGCAGTGATTAAGGCACAACATACCTAATGCAGTGCTGGTAGTCTTTCCTCTCTGTTTTTGCCTAAGAGACATGAATCCAAACCTGAATATGTAATTTAAGAGCCCACAATTTCAGAGAGGTTTTATCCCATTCTCTAGTAGGCTGTAATACAGCTGGGTTTTTTTTCCTGAAGGTTCTCTGAAACCATAAAATTCTAAACTATGTTTATAGTCATAAAAAACTGCACATCTGATCTGAAGATTTAATTACTTAGTTTGGACATGAAGTGACAGCTTGCAATACAGATAATAGTTTTGGCAAAGCTGCAGACATTAATTTAGAGGCAGCTTTGGTGTAAAGTTATTCTGCTGTATTCCAAAGAGGTGTCTTTGCATTATTAAATCAAGAGAAACCACAAAAATCCACATTCCTCAAAAAATTAAATCTGCAAAGCAACCTACTTTCAACATCAGGTTTGAATTAACATCTACCAGGGCCCTTGGTCTTTGAACCATCAACTGGAAAATCCAAAATTCTGAAGTCCAAGTCAGTTCAAATTACATATGGGGAAAAGAAAAAAATAGTCCAGAAAAAAGAAGCAGTGGGTTAAGGTATAACATAAAGCTGAAACCCAAACCCACTTCCAAATAGCACCATGTTTGACACAGTTAAGCCTTTTGTCTATATTTCCTGCTTTGAGTATACCGCAGCTGCAGCTAACTCTACTTACTGGCCATTATGACTTGCAACACTGTTAATTTTCAGTATTATTGGAAGGCTTTCAATTACCTAAACAGTTCCTGGAAAAATTAAGAACTCCATGTAAAGCCTTTGTGCAAAGGACCAAATTAGGACCTCATGAAAACCTCAGGCTCCAAGACACAAAAGATACCCAGCCAAACAGAAGAGCATTATGCCTTTTCCCACAAAAAATACATGAATAAATAAGTAAATTTATCCTTTACTCTTCCAGACAACAATAGTCTAAAAATTCAAGGCACTTAGTGATAAACAAACTAGGTCACTACACAGATACCAAGGATAAATATAGTTATTTTTAATGCAGGGAAACGTTCCCAGGAAATTTTTTGACAGCCTGAGATAGCTGTACTGAATGCAGAAATCTGTTTAGTCTGCAAACATCACCAGCACTCTTCACTTTTGGGTGAATATTGCAAAACGTAAATAGTACATAACGACCTGTCCTGTGTTAGTACTTAGAGGTATGTTAGAAAAAGCCAAAAGCCAACACAAATACCGCAGGGTGGTACAGTAATGACGCACCCTCCCCAGCTAGTACATCCCTTGTACAATTCATACCACTGCTGCTTCTAACCAGACTACCACGAGGTCTGACAGGACCACGTGGTGACACATCTGTGCTGCTCCAAGAGCATCGCTGGCAAGATACCACAAACTCTACACAGATGGAACATCTTCAAAGTCCTCATTTCCACAAAGAAAATATGGGTTCAGCTATGCCTTAAGGAGCATCAAGACTAAATACTCTCCCTCTTCCCCTTACAACAGTTAGAAGCACGTGGCACAGTATGACTCCATTCCTTCTTCAGTCATTGATGGAATCATGCCCACCTGTGGAACGGTGTCAACCTCTGGCCTTCAGGCCTCTTCCTCCCCAGAGCCCAAATTCCAGGTGCAGCCAAAGAGCAGGGGTGATCCAGAGAGGGTAGGAGTCAAGAGAAGTTAGTATCTTATTTTTAAACTACATCAGTTTTGAAGTAGCACTGTCCACAAAGCCAATTTCAGCAGGTACACACTGCAGCCTGTAATCTACTGGAGCAGCAATTTTGTGTCTTTTATGCTGTTCTTTTTCAAAGAGAAGGTGTAATATGTCTAAAATCTTTGGTAGTTTTGCTTCTGTATCTTAACACAGAAATGGAGCAGAGCAAAACTAGACCCTTTCCAAAGCTGCTTTTTTCTACAGAAGAATTTGTTCTGAGATCCTGTATTAAAGGTTTTTAGAAATTAGTCCAACTGTTACAGAATACATCTACCATGCTGTAAACAGACTGGGCATTTGCAATTTCAATTTCAAAAGCTTCTTACACTTCATTTTGAAAATGAAAAAGAAATGAGGATCTCCTGCATATACAGTAATGAAGTGAGAATAACACTGAATGGCATTAACTGAAACAGCAGTTCCAGATGATTCCCTGTTTGTGAGATCCCTGCAACTCTTTGGGTAAATATTTCCACTGTTCTAACACTTCTGTCTCTCACACACACAATGAGATGTATACACAAGCAGCTGCTGTGCTTGAGCTGGCACTACAGGGGACCCAGTATCACAGCTTTTAGCAGACCTAAGTCATCAAATCTCATGATTTATCTTAAAAGTAGTTGGATTTGCCATGTGATATATTGCCCTTTGCTTTCAGACTTCAAGGGTGCTCATTCTATGGTCTGGACGGTACACACACATCAAGAGTAAAAGGTGGAGGACAATGACACAGGAAAGCTTCATGTGACACAAGAGACAAAGGATTGCTATGAAGGCTGCTGGCACAAGGCCTTGCGATTATCTCCCAAGACTGGAACATTTACATGGTGAAAGAGCTGCTTCCTGAAACTCAATAATCATTAAAAGAAAAAAAAAAAGTTGTTGGGTTTTTTTGCTTCTGTTTTTTTGTTGTTGTTGTTTAGTTTCAGATGTTTTTGGTTTGGTTTGGTTTTTTTGTTGGGTATTTTTGCTATAATGTCAGTAATACTTATTCCAATAAAATTGTGGTACAGTTTTGGGATATTCCTCCCTCCTTCCTCTATCTCAAAAGGCAAGTCGTAGTCAAGACTTAAGATTCTGTTAGGATTTTTCTGCAAGTACTAGTGCCATAATAAGAATTCATTACTGCTGGAAGAGAAACCAGTGTACCTGGTTTTAATTATTTAGTGCTTTCCACAAGGAATTTTAGAAAAAAAAATCAAATTTTTTTTTAGCAAAATCCAAATAAACAATCAAGCAGCAGGTTGACTGGTCAAATTTGTCAATCACTAGTCTCAGACATTTTGAAGACTTTTCTCTTTTTCCTACTGAAGTAACTGAAGCATGTAATGATTTTACCCATTTTGGCTTCTTCTTTCTTTCTGCTGGTCTGAGTGGAGGAACCAGAACCACATCGACTAACCAGTAAAGCAGTTTTCCTGCTTAGAAATAAGCCACAGCATAATTTCTAGGGCAGGCAGCTCCTCCTGTTGCACTGAGAGCACAGGAGGAGCTCCTGAGCCCCCTCTGCTTTGCAAGGCACAAGACGGATCTTTATCCATAGCTTAGACATTTGCAACAAAACAATTAGGGAAGAAAAACAGTGTAATTTGTCCTCAATAAAATAACCTACCAAGACAGTTTAGTTTACCAGCACTGGATCTGCCCCAGGACGGTGAGATGCCACTCAAGACTTTGAGATGGCTGGAGAAATGCAGATTTGCTCCTTTGCCTTCATCCACGCTAAGGCAATGCAGACAGGAACCCAGTGGATACTTGTGGATCTGACCTCTCCACCTGGTTTCCACAGTGGGAGATACACAGCTCTACAGAAGGCAGGGATAAATCTGGCATTCTGTGTGTTAGGCTCGGCCCAGACACCTATTTCTTGGAAAAAAAAATGTGTAAAACGATCACCGAGAAAACTATTTGTAACTCGCCCCTGATGGAACCAAGTGAGGACACATCTGGCGTACAATAGCCCTGTCTAATCCACTCACTCCTCCCTATCACCATTTTCCTTCCTTGCACCACCTCTGGGGCTTGGCTGGTCCTGCCCTAAGTCATCCCAACAAGATAAACTACCTGAAAATTTTACTGCTCTGTCTGAGACCATCACCAGTGCTGAAACCAGGGACCAGTCAGTGGTACAGGAATTAGATGGGCTTGGCCATAGTGTCAGATCTCCCAGGGCACAGTTACAGTCTCAGCCATGTCTAGCTGTAAAGGACTTTGGACACTTAGGAAGTTTCCTACAGACCAGACACTTTGTTTCACCCCTGTGGCCACAACACTCCAACTCACAGGTCAGAGCTGCACTTTTACTACTCCACTTTTACCCCCACTCAGCATTTTGGCTTCAAAGTTACAGAGTGTAAGTTTAGATGGGATAATAGGAAGAAAATATTCCCTGTGAGGCTGTGGCACAAGTTGCCCAGAGAAGCTGTGACTGTCTCATCCCTGGAAGTGTCCAAGGCCAGGCTGGACAGGGCTTGGAGCACCCTGGGATAGTGGAAGGTGTCCCTTCCCATGGCAGGGGGTGGAATGGAATGATCTTTAAGGTCCTTTTCCAAACCAAACCATTCTGGGATTCTATGACTTTATGATTTTAAATGCATCATAATGTGTAATTACTCATCTACACTGAAAAATATTGAAGCTCTTGCTGTGTAAAGCCACACAGATGTAGTATCAACAAAAAGTCAATACATATATAGTGAATCACACTTTATTCCAGATGCTTTCAGAGTTCTCACTCAGAATGTTGCTTTGATTTTTTCCCCTCAAAGGATTTCAAAAAAGAAGGGATACGTCTGACACTACATTCCCAGGTAGCCCTGACATTTCTTCAATTACCTTGGGTTTTTTGTTATGATTTTAGTGACAGGCTGAACTACCAGACTCACATTTGGAGAAGAGTTCACGTTTAAGTAAAACCACCATAAGAAGGAACCAGAGTGTTCATGTCAGCCTGCAACAGTACAAAAATGCAGCATTTCTAAGAGAAATTTACAACCGAAAACATCCACCTGAATAAAGACACGAGGTTGAAGAGAAGCCTAGTGAAGAAAACCAAGGTGTTGGAACAGGATGGGCTTCATCACACCCAGGAAAAATGAAAGGTTAAAAGGTTAAAAAGATTGGTCTTTATCCCAAAAGACTATCTATAAATGATACATCATTTTGTACAGGTCAGAAGGTAAGACGTAAAAAGAGACATCAAAGAAATTTAGACAAAAGCATCATTAAGGAACATAGGACACACCATCGAAGAGAACTACTAGGTCATTTTAGCCATTTCCCATGACAACAGCACATCCACACTGTTACACTACTCACAGTATCAATCTAATCTTCCTTTGAAATTGTTCAAATAAACAGCATTCTGCAGTTTTAAAATAGTCCTGGAATAGTATCTGAAAGCAATCAGCTAGTAGGTCTTAGTGTTTAACCCAGAAATGACCTTGTGAGGCAACCCCGTGCAATTCCTCACACAAGTAAGGAGTCTGACAACTTACACTGCATATAATATTTTCTCCATCTCTGTTTCAAAAGCCTGAATTGGAAAAGGAGTAAAAGAGAAAAAATCAGAAAGCCAGTTTCAGAGCCCAGAGCACTGGCTGTGTACATAATAATTAGTCAGAAAAACAAACAAAACAATAAAAACCCACCTCACAAACAAATTAAAGCAGTATGGTTTATAATACAGAACAATCAGAGAGGAAAGCTAGATTAAAGGATCAAGTTGTGTGCAATGACACCCAGCAGTGATAGAAGCTGTTGTAGATGAGGGAGATGGACTGAAAGAAGTAAATGCTAAATATAAAATAAATCAAAACCTTCTATTTCCTATTTTTCATGCTCATGCACCTGGTGTATGCAACTCTTACCCAAAAGTATTTCTTGTGCTGTCTGTTGTAGTTTTACTATTGCAGAAACCCAAGACATGGGTAATCAGATGGCAGAAATTACTGTTAT
>VWZD01009799.1:198257-208618 GCA_013396695.1 Sakesphorus luctuosus
GGATGCGGGATGTAGGGTGCGCGATGTGGGGTGCGGGGTGCGGGATGGAGAGCCCGCCTGCGACTCGGACTCCCCCGGCTTGTC
Organism: Sakesphorus luctuosus; assembly: GCA_013396695.1. NCBI lineage: Eukaryota > Metazoa > Chordata > Aves > Passeriformes > Thamnophilidae > Sakesphorus > Sakesphorus luctuosus. The sequence continues at coordinate 198,342 of VWZD01009799.1, forward strand.
GCGGAGATGCGCCCGCAGCGCCCCGTTTGCGCCCCGCGCCCCAAGGGTTCCCCTCCTGTGGCTGAGTCCCTGTGGGCACCTGCCCTCGTCTGTGGAATGAAGGACGACAGACGTATATGCGGTTCATGCGGGTGTTTTACCCTCCGCGGAGGTGTTTTGCCCTCCATAAACTTGTGTCTTGTAGGCGCTGTCCAATCCCTGCCCTCTGCCGTGCGCTGCATCATCTTCAAACCCTTCCTGAACATCCAGACAGGGGAATTGCATTTATTCACAGAGACATGGAATGGTTCGAGTTGGAAGGGACCTCAAAGTTCATCACATCCTAACTCCGTGCTGCGGGCAGGCACACCTTCCAGTAGTCCAGATGTCTGTTCTTCCACCACCCTCCATCCCCAGGTAGGTTGTCATCCTGCCCATTACTGAAAGGAAGTTAAAGCAAGAATGCAAGACGTGGTGAAATTTCAGAAGTAGTGTAAGGTGGAGGACGGGAAGGTCTCGTGTCAGACCACTACACACTTTTTTTTTTTTTAAATTTTTATCTCTTTTTCCCTATCTGGGTCTATAGAGCTACAAGAGTGTAAAAAGTACTAATTGCCTAGTGGTCGTTAAAAGTCTCTTCAGGTATTTTATGTCTGTAATTTGCATCCCCTCTATATGCCCTCATAGTAAAAGACCCCATATTAATATTATATTAAGGCTTAATACAATTGCCAAGTGAGAAGGATGTACTGAGCAGCACTGCTCTGTTAGGAAGCATTACTGCAGATACAACCTCCGGGCTGCTTGCATGACAGCAAGAAGAGACATCGTGAAATTAGGAGTGGAAATGACCCGTTAAGTCGTCTGATCTGTTGGTTACTTTGGCTGGCAACTCACAGTAGTTCCAGCATTTCATTTTGCAAGCCCTTTGTCTGCCATTAAACGCCTGTCAGCGGCAGGGTGACAGCCCTTCCCTAAAGCTCTGGTTTTACATCTCAACTCGCAATTAATCACATTTTTCTTTGACATTGAAACTGTTTTGGTTTCAACACATTGCATTGTCAGTACAGATTTGAAAGGACCGGGGTTTTTGCGCTGGTTAAACTATGAAATTAACAGAAATAACGCACCTTGATAAAGAGCTTTTGACAGTCAAAATCCCAGAGAATTTTCTGCTTGCGTGCAGAGCAGTAGTGCACAAACCAAGTGTGTACTTCACCCCTCACAGAGGTACAATCCTCTCTGGTGGCACTCAGCCAGAAGTGGTGGGGCAGTGCAGAATTATCCATCAGGTTAGGACAGATAAAGATAAAAAAAAATCTCCTGTACATTAATTCAGCCTACGCTGGCTGAGAAGATACACAGGCTGTAGTCCAGCCTTTCTCTGTGGACACTCTGTAGCTTGCAACATTCCCCAAAACTTCCACTGTCTTCACTGTAATGTGCTCAATTCACCTGGCAGCACTCACATGGGCTGCAGTTCAGCTGCACAGACGTACCTGCGATTGCATCACTACCTCTACAGCAACTTGGCTTTTACACGTCAGTCTCCATGCCAGAGATCTCCCTGAAGAACTACTGCCTGGAAGGAAAATACTTCTATTTCTCCCCAAGGGTTGCTCTGCTGTCAATACAGAGATAGTGGAAATTTAGGAAGCCTTAACAAAGCTTCTGATATTAATGCATCGTTTCTCCTCAGCAGTGCTAATTTTACAGCTTATCTCTGTTTTACAACCAAGAATCCAGCTGTCATAATTACAAGGCAAGCTGCACTATAGCTGCTGTGGCAGCCCAGCATGCCTGCACCCCCAAGTGGCAGCCTTGCCTGTTTTTTTTTTATTTTTCTTGAGGGAATAATCCTGTAATGCAGCCCCTTTATGTCCCCAATTAGGATAAATCTAAAGGGCCTTACTACACTTGGTACTGAGAAGCCTTTTTCCACTGAGAGCCCTGTGACTAGCAGCTGATTAAAATGACACAGTAATAGTTTCTTCAAAGCCAGGCATTGTTTATTCAGCCAAAAGGGATGAAACAACAAAAGGCTTTTATGTCTGCTTCTTACCTAAAGTGCAATTCCTTTTTTTTTTCAGGTTTTCAGTAAGTTTTATTCAATAAAATCAGTCTTCCCACCTCAGAGTAATCAGAATGTTCCTCCAGTTTTCCTGTTGCCCTGCTCTGCTGGGCTCCTCTTCAGGTGCTGCTTCCTCCTGCTTGTTCTCCTGTGTTTCTGGAAGGACTATGGCTGGGAGATGCTGCAGGAGATCCCCTTCATCCAGCCCTTTTCTTCTATCCTATTTGCTTTCCTTAGCACAGAGCAACACAACACCCCAGTCTGGTGCTGCAGAGATGGCTCCGAGGTGCAGACTGTTCCTCAGAACTCAAATGCAGTAATTGCTTGCATCTATGTTTTCTTAGTGTGGGTTTTATGACATATGTAAGCCAAACCATGCTATTCACTGTTCTAGCCTAGGTTTTAACCAAGAATTCCTTTGCAGTTGTGCTGTGGGCTCACAGTTCTCCAGTGCTACATGGCCAGCTCTGTCACCAGGCCTGCTGTGGTTGCTGCATGTCCCAGCACTGTCCTCCTACAGCTGCCAGTGCCTGACCTGACCTTCTTAGTGATGATGCTGACCTGACATCCTTCATCATCCTCTAAAGTTCAGAATTCGTGTGTTTTTGCCATTTCCTGTAAATGCTTTTCGTGAAGCAACAGCCTCGTTGACAGAAGGAAAACCTGCCTTGTGACTCTACTTTGTAAGTACTTATAGGCATGCAAACATCATTTTTATGTGGGAAACCTGAGAACTAAAGACATCCTGAAGGTCCTCCTTCCCTTACTCTGTTACATGTCTGCAAATCCTTTTTGTCTTCAGCACTTGAGTGAATAATGGACAAGATGAGACTGGGAGGGCACAAGCCATTGCAACTGAAGTTGACTTTCTCACTGTTTTCATTGACATTAATATTTATACACAACACATAAACATCACTTTTGTGCTCTATGTTTTGGAATTTAAGACCAACATGGGCTCATAAGCTGTCAGATATCAATCCTTAATGATTCTATCTTCCTTTTTCTAACATCTGTAATGTGAACATAGGACATGGAGGCTGCTTTTAATTTTCCAGACTGTTTCCACTCTTTGGGATAATTTCTGCTGAGTTTTACTTACCCACACTCTAATATAATATTTTTTATTTATTTGTTTACTAATCACTCAGGATCAAGAACTCCTTTGCATCCAATTTTTTAATGTTCTTCCATCTAAATGATCAGCACTTTTTACCTGGTATTTCTGCCTAACAGGATTACAGACAGTGGAGACCGCCTAAACCTGCAACATCCTTTCCTTAGGCTAAGGGTCCCTATTGACCTTCTGGAGTAGAAGTGGTAGAGCGAACAGACAAATCAACTGTTGCCTTTCCAAGGCAAAAAACCAGCATTTTCAACTGGGATATAGCTATTCCATGGCGGCTAATGTCCCCATGGTTTTCCTCCATCTTACTTTCATTAGTAGCTTCTCTGTCTTGCATTATTTCCTGTCTTACCTCTCATGTTCAAATGAACGTTTTGAAGTCCTGAAGTATATTAAACAGGAAAAAAATGATAATTAGAAGTGTGGGCAGCCACACTACCCTTAGATAAGGAGATATCAGTAAAGGATTGAGAACAACAAATCTGAATGTATGACATGAAGATGTTTGAAGCATAAGAAACAGAATAATGGTGAATGTTCAATAGTAGTGACATCAGGTCTAACACTTGTTCCAGAAAAGATGAACCGAGTAACTCCCACCTGTGCCACAGCAGCATAGGAGTAAGAGCTAATCATTACTGTTTGCAAACCTCTTGCTAATTTTAGATGTCATCTACATAGCATAAGTGTAACCTGCCAATTGCCCTATAACACCTTTAGGGTATCTTGGATACTATCTTTGTTTAGGAGATTAGCTTCATCACTGTCTGCCATCACAGCACTGGCCAGATTGGAGCCTTCTTAAAGAGGGAGATCAGGACAGGCTCAGAGCCCAGGGCGCACAGGCAGAGATTATAATTAGGGCTATAAAAAGCCGCTGCTGTGTGCTGCAGAACTTTCCATAATGTTTTCTAATAATATGTACTTTGTTCTTGGGGGATTTGTCATACACCGCTCATCACAACCTGCTGCTCTGATTCTGCAAGTCTTCAGTGTGTATTTGAGAAAAGGAGAGATAATGCATCTGTCTGTCACCACCACAGCAGCGCTGCCAGAATTACTCTTTGGGTTGACACTGCCTCTAAAAATGGGAGCAACCCGTTCTTTTATCTCTTCCCAAATGCAGCCTGATCCCACACTTCTCGAACATGCAAGGTTTTCTGTTAAGTCAACGTAGATTTTATGGAAAATCCGGCTTCCCTCAAACCTTTCTGGTTCAAAAGCATTGTCATGTAATGCTCCATCACAGAAAAGGGAGAGAGGTGGCTGTGCGACACAGAGAAACACTCTAAGTCAATTAAAAAAAAAATAAAAAAGATTTTTTCCTTTCAGTCTGTGCAGCACCTTTTTTTTCTTTTGGACTATTTATAGAAAGAAACCAACAAAATAATTGCGTCACAGTTGGTTTTCATTACCTTTCTTTTATATTGGAAACAAGCCTTCAGTATTTACAGAGGATAGTATTAAAGAATCCTGTCTAAATGTCTAAGTGTGTTTTAAAATGAATCCTTTGCCTCCCATAATAGGGACATGTAATGCCCACAAGGACATAAAAGGGGAGAAGGTGCACAGGCTAAGGTGTGAGCACAACCCCTGAAATGAGGCACTCCCACGTTTTGTTCTATAAAGCCTTCTGCACACCACTGAAGCTTTGGAACCAGGAGCTAATTAATTTCAGCTAAAATTATTCCCTGCCCACTTGTGAAAGGAATTCAGATTTATGGGAGCGACGAGCGGTGGTTTTTTCAGCAGAACTAAGATGAGCAGAAGCTGAGTGTGTCTGTTCGATGCCTCTGCACACTGTTTGCCAACAGCACCACCTGGTTCTTCCACTTTCCACGTGCATTAGAAGTCTGAGTTAAGGACTGATGTCATTCCTCTGTGAGCCTGAAATTAGGGTAAAAAGACAAACTTGTGTGCCAAACTAGGACCCTAAAAACAGGGATTAAAATTGTCTCCCAAACCCCTGGGATGCCTAAACTGGGGATGAAAAGGGGTTCCTTAAACCCCCAGGACCCCCAAATTGGGAGTGAAAAGGGTCCCCAATCTCCTGAGACACCAAATCAGGAAAGAAAAAGTCTCCAAAAACACACTAGATCCAAAAATTAAGAGTAAAGGGGTTCCCAAAATTCTAGGGCCCCCAAAATGGGGGTGAAAAGGTCCTCAAAAACACCAGGAACCCCCAGTCTGGGGGTGAAACCCTCAGGCCCCCCAAATCAGGGGTGAAAAGTTTCCCCAGAAAGACCTGGGACCCCCAAATCAGGGATGAAAAGGTTCCCCGAACACATCTGGGACCCCCAAATTGGGGATGTGAGAAAAATTTCTCTTTTGCATTTAGAAAAACGTCAAAACTCTGTGAAACAAAGGAAATAAATTGGAAGGTTTATTCACAGTGCTGTGGGTGCTCCAGTCCTCTTGGATCTGAAGGCACACAGCTGGTTTGAAACACGTGCTTTTTGTAGCCTTACAAAGCCCTGCCTGTGTTCGTCAGATAACACACATTCATTGGCTCGCTGGTCTTGCCATGGTAGTGTCTTTTCCCAAGGGAGGGGATATCATCCTCTTCTTAATGACTGTGGAGGATTCTTCTCACAGGCTGGAGGGCCTCCTTTGTTCACAGAGCCCGCCACGTGGCAAAAGAGGCCTTTGTATACAGGGACTTCTACATTTTTGTTTTAGGTACTCTGTAGTTTTCCATCCCCATCCATAACAGTACCTGGCACCAGGTCCACAGAGAACCTGGTACCTTGCAATCTTCACAGGACGCCTGTAAGTTCCCTATAAAATCAAAACAAGATAAAGAGAAAAAAAAAATAAGAAACCCTGATTTGGTAGAGAATAAAAAAATCCTATCTTGGCTCACTAATTTTGCTTGTAACAAGATTGTGTAGGTTTATTTCTCAAAGGGGTGAAAAGGGTCCTTAAACCCCTGGGAACTCTAAAAAGAGTTCCCAAGTGTCTGGAACCTCAAACAGGGGGTGAATAGGGCTCCCACACTATCCTGGACCACTCAAATTTCTGCTCAGGACCCTGTGACAACAGGTGGTGATGCTGTCACACACCTCTCTCCCTCTGGAGTTTGTCACTCTCTCCCCACGGGCCCACAATTCCGTTTTTCATTTGCACAGTATCTGCTTTGCACTAAGAAGGTTGTTCCTCCCCACATGCCTCATACAGCAAAGTCAAATCACCATCTTTGATGGGAATGCTGGGACATTTTCACCTTTCCAAGCAACTGTTTAGGGAAAAGGGGCCAACAACTCTTTGAAATATCTGGCAAATCTGTCCTTGCCTCTCACTACTCAATATTTGTACCTATTTTGCACCCTGAATCATGGCACAGACATTGCTGAAACTCAGCCCAGTGATCCAGATTTGCAGAGGATGCAAGAACTCCTTCTTCTTCTATACGTATTCCAGTCTCAGAAATCTGAGTTCCCAGGTTTTGCTTACACTTGACCAAATAAAACTGAATTTCTACAAACTACGCAAGGGCTGCGTAGAAGAAGAAAGCTGCTAAAATTCCAAGTACAGCTTTTCAGAGGCAAATCTGAAGCTCCTGCAATAAATTTGTGACAACTAAGGTGTTGGTTTTGGTTTTAATGCTGAAGCTGCTGTTTTGCAGAGTTAAATGTGTTGCACTGAGGTCTGTATCCTACTGTTATTTATATTAGAATTTCAAGGAAAAACATCATGAATGAACTTGGTGAAAGAGATTATTTCAGACACTTACAAAACACATTTTCATCATAGCAGGAATGTGCTTCAACCATTTTTAAGCTGTAAGGAGTTCTTACAGTGTCTGAGGTTTTGTGCTGTTGCAGATCTTTGCAATAAATAAGAAGGGGTGTGTTTTTTTGTTGGGTTGGGATTTTTTTGTTGTTTGTTTGGGGGGTTTTGGGGGGGGTGTTTTCTTTTTTTTTTGTCAATTTATTTTGCTCTGAGGGAGAAAACAAGATTTGAAACATAATATTAGGAATTACTTTGTCTTACTTCCAGCATATTGCATGGTTAGTTTTAACAACTCATGCACACAGAATTGCAGAACACAAGGGAGGAACCATTAAATCACAATAAAGTGTTTAATGGCATTGTGCCGTCTCCATTTCAAGGACTCAACTGCAAACTTTGCCAAAGATCTTGTGATTTGAAAGTAAGAGAATATTGTGAGAGCCAGGAGACTTTTGACTCTTAGTCTGTCATGGTGGGAACTCGTTTCAAATTAACATAGCATACACTTGATGGATTTCAATTATTAGTTTTGCATGAATCAAGAAGGCAACCCATCAACAATTTTTCTTCCATCTTCTGATATCTGGCAGTCCAGCATGACAGTTTGTAGATAATTCATGTTGCAATTTGACAATGTGAGAGATTTTAGAAATAATTTTATGCCACTGCAGTGAACTGACAGAGCCATGCTGCCTCAATGAATGACAACTATTTTTTTTGTCATATAAGTTATTCTTAAGCGCTCTTGGCTTGGTGAATTTTTTTCTTTTAGGTTGGTTGGTTGGTTTTGTTGTTGTTATTTTCTTCCTGAGGTTAAGACCTGGAGATGTGTGTTAGAAATTCATGTTCATCAAACATACACACCAAAAAAAACCCCCAAAACAGGGAAGGAGATGTGCTAGTTTCAGTTACATTTCTGAAAGGTAGTATTTTTCATGACTGGGGGAACATTTTTCTGCAAGATGGAAAAGGGCATCCTCATCTAAAGAAGACAAGAGATACTCTTTTCTTTTCAGATTGTTAGTGGTGCAGCAGCCAGAAAACTTGCCTGACACAAGAGGCTGAGATTCCAACCTGTGCTCTGACTCAGGCAATGCAGCTGCTTCCTCTGGGTTTCTGGTATATCAATTAAATAGCTTGACTGTTTCCTTCCCATCAGGGAACTCCACTTTTCCAGTGTGAGTACTCTGGCTCTCATGATCATTTTGAAAAATCTTCATTTTGCCTTGCTTGATTTTATCTTTATTGACAGTCAAGTTCTCCAGGAAACTGCTACAGGGTGTGGGGTGCAGCAGCAACAGTCACTTTCTGGAAGAATTCCCAGTTTAAGATTACAGGAAAATCCACAAAGTTCTGTAGAGAACAAAGTGATTGGGAAAAAGAGTAAGTAAAAAAATTGGGTTTATGAAAAAATAAGACCTATGCATGTAATTATTTCTCCGGTTTTGATGTTAATTGTATTGAATATAGGTATTTGGAAATAAATAATTTGAAGATGTCTTGGGTTGTCAGAGTTAAAAGCTCCTTCAGACTGACACTTGTATCCTCACAGGAACCCCTGGAGGATTGTTCAGGGCCCAGAGCACCAGCAACATCATCTCTCATTTTTTGGTGGTTCAAAATCAGGACATCCCTCCCTGGAGAAGGAGGGTGCTGCAGTACTGCTTTGGCAGTCAATAATGATGATGAGGATGATGATGATGATAATGATGATGATGATAAAAACAACAATAATAATTGTGTAGTAATAATATAATCACAATAGTGATAATAGTAGTGCTAGTACTAATAATTCTTCTAATGGAAATAAAGAGCAACTCAGAAAGAAAAAGTATATGTAAGTATAAGAATATAGAACAAACAATGTTTATGGCACCATTGGATGGGCAAACTGACCGTACAATTCAACAGAATTTATATTACTTTATGACTAAATGTTTCTAATATGATAGACAAACCTTAATAACATTGGAATATATAAATGTACACATAAACGTTGTGTTTTTCCCAAGGTTTTTACATGTTTATGTCCATTTGCTTCTTTCATATACCCTGAAGATCTGCCTGAGAGGTGGTTCTGTCACAAAAAAAAAAAGGCAGCAAAACTTTAATGTTAAAAATCGTGAGTTTTGTGTCTTAAGTAAGGACACTTTAAGGGGCCATTTTCATCATCCATTTTTCTCAATCTGAAAAAGCTTCCAATTCAAATACTTTCTTACCAAAGGATGTGAAAGAGCATGATAAAGGCTACTGCTGTATATGTTTTATATTTAAATGTACTCAAGAATTAGAATTTTTACAGAGGTAGTTTTCTTTCAATTTATTTGGTTCCAGTCAGCTAAGTAGGAAAGATTAATTACTCCTATAAAATTCTATTATAAATTATGGATGGATATAATATGGAAGTTTATCATTAGTCAAGTTATTTTTTAGTATAAGCAGTCAAATATTTCAGGGTCTTGCAAATTGGGCTGGCTTTTTACAAATCTGGTATACTCATTCACCAGAGCTGTAATGGTGTATAACATCTATTAAACAACAAGATTCTGTAGCTTTAATAATGAAATAGCCAATATTGGAGCACTGTAGCCACAGAAAAGAAGAATATTAATTCTCAAAATCCTCCCTTCCATGATGGAGATAGGGGAGGAAAAAAAAAGCAGAAGCTGATAAGAGCCGCCAAAAATACACTTTACAAAAATATTTTAAAAGATATTGATCATTAACCTTTGGCAAGTTGGTGATAAAAATGCAGCATTTCAACCATATATATGCATGCAACCAAAAATGACCCATTTACAGACAGATTATTTCCTGTGCCAAAACAGCTTTTGCAGAGCTGACAGGGTTTAAATTTACTTTTAAAGTCCTCAGAGTAATACAAGAATATTGTATATGAAATAGAAAACAACAGAAAAAGGCCTTTGAGCCTGAAGAAAAGTCACATTCTATCAGTTGGACAGAGAAGAGTTGTACTTCAATGCCAAAACTGATTTGTTGACTCACATGTCATTCCTACTTCTGGCAATTGAGGTCCCTGGAGGTAAAAGGAGTGCCCCAACCCACCAGTCCTTTTTTTTTTTTTTGTCCTGTTTATCTGATCACAGCTGATGATACAGAACTGGGGGAATGGCTGTGCTGCCATTCAGAGGGACCTGGACAGTCTGGAGAGTTGGGTGGAGAGAAACCCAGTGAGGTTCAACAAGGGCAAGTGCAGGTCCTGCGCCTGGGCAGGAACAACCCCCAGTACCAGCACAGGCTGGGGCTGACCCACTGCAGAGCAGCTCTGTGGAGAAGGACCTGGGGGTCCTGGGGGGTGACACGGTGGCCATGAGCTGGCAGTGCCCTGGGGGCAGGAGGGACAGGGGG
>VWZD01009801.1:0-10567 GCA_013396695.1 Sakesphorus luctuosus
TGCCATCAATGGTCCAGTCTGGCATCCAAATCAGGATTCATGGAGACACACCATTCATAACAGTGCTGCTTCCTTTGAGAACACTCACAGTCAGTCTTGAGGAGAAAAGACAACACAGAAAGAACCATTCCTCACCAATATCACCAAATGAGACGTTCCGCTGTGCCTTTTGTGACTGGAGCTGCCTGCCCTGTATCAGCCTTTTTAGCCACCAGCACACTTGCAGCAAGTGTGGGTAAACCCCTTCCCAAATCTTCATTCATGAAACATGGCCATGATGTGGTCTTGAGTGGCAAAGTGGTTTCTTTTATCATCCTGAGAAGTGATGAGTCTTTTACCATCTCTCAAGTCCATTCTGCAAAGAGCATTTCCCAGATGCATTTTGACTGTTTATAAAAACCTGTCTTTCAGTATTAATTTGGAGCAGATGGGGCTTACTGATTTGAAGGCAGAGAACAGTGACAGATGACAATTTCTTCTTTCTGTAGTGTTTTGTTCTCCAAACAAACACTTGCTTTTCCACTGTGGAAAATATGTGAGGTTCTTTGGAAATGCCTTTAATTGAAAGCAGCAATGTTTCTGATTCTTAAAAATGAATTAATTATTCTCCAGAGTGGCAATCAGGGAGATAGCAAATGTTACTATTCCTTTTGTGGACCCTCTCACAGCAGTACCTTAAGTCCTCTGCCTTTCATCTGCAAAGCAAGGAAGAATTATTATGCTGCTTTCAGTGGTTGAAAATGAGGCATAGAGGGTTAAATGAGATGGGCAAGGGCAGTATCTGGGTGTATATGTAGCCACAAAAGATACACAGACATTTAATAATAAAACCATCCCTCTTTCCTTAGGAGAATGATTCTGATACATGCTCTTTTTTCTGTAAGAGTGATTTTCCTTTTTCTTTGAGGTGTGTTGAAGGTTCAAACAAAAGAGGGGAGAGGGCGGGGAAGGAATTTTTCTGTCCCTCCTAGTGCAAAGGTCTGGGGAGTTGAAGTGCCAAGCCTGAGTACAAAGGACTGCTTGATGACTCTAAATTCCAACTTAATGGTGGTGTGGAGGTGAGGAAAAGACCCCTGGTTTCACTTCCTTTCTGGTGGCTGTGGTTTCTATTTGCTGTGCTGGTGAGTGTTCCTTTTCCTGGCTTCATTCTCCCTGTTTTCCCCCTCAAACTTCTCCATGCACTGCTGGGCTTCGGAGGGAGAGGGAGCCTTTTGGATTTGCTGTGGACTTCCTAAGGATGGATTTCAGCTGCAAAGGGTTGCTGAGAACCCCCACCCCACTCGCCCTGAGCTCCCAGTGCCTCCTTCTTTGGACAAAGGGACAAGATGAGAGAGAGAGAGAGAATGCCTACTCTGCCCCCGGAGAATAGGTTCCATCCTTCCCCCATGTGACTGCTATTACCCCGTGAATCATGCAGAGGAGTCAATACCTTACCCTTACTCTTTCATCTTTGTCTTACTGGAGGACTTGGCTGCCAGTCAAGGTGTGGCACCGACCCCTGCTGTCTGTAAATATAGTTGCACCCAAGGACCAAATACAAAAATTCGGTTTCATTTAAAGGGGGTTGTTCTTTTCGTTGGGGGTACAATGTAGTTGTTTGTTCTGTCCTAGTTTTGGTTATATATATATTTGTAGTAGTATATTTGGTTATATATGTATATTTGTAGAACTGTTATTCTCTGTTTCTATAAATTTTTTCTGATTAAAACTCCTAAATTTCAAGGCTGTAGTGACTTTTGGGGGGAAGATACTCTTTTCCTGGTCCATATAAATATCTTAGTTTCTTCTAAACTAAGACGGAGTGAATGCCAAAAGCATATGTATCTACACCATTTTAAAACTATAAACAAAGCTAAAATCACACAAAAGGTGTAAGACTGACCAAGTCTAGTGTGCAGGTTGGCTACTCTGTGCTTATGAGATAATTAGTTCCAGAAAGCCTTCTGCTTGGAAGCAAGATGCTGTTGCAGGAAGACTTGGGAATGCTTAATGGTGTTTCATTACAGTCATTCATGACACATATTAAATCAGTTACATTAATGTTTAAAATATGAATTCCTGAGAAAAGTGGGTTGCCCATTTGACTGCAGTCTGTTGTGTGTTTTCTGATTATCATTGAAGTTGAAATGACTGCAAAATATAAAGATACATAAAGATTTTAAGGAGAGACATTTCACTTTTCATATTTAAGATTCAAACTAAATTACAGCAAGATTTTCTCCAGTGAAAAAAAAGAAGTAAATTGTTTTACTTAAGGTATATAAAACTGGACAGACTCTAATGCCAAACAAATAAAAATGCATATCCAGCTGTGGGATAACTATACGGGTGCCATTAGGACGAAATGCAATTGAAACTCAGTTGGATAGAGGCTACATTTTTTTTTAATCACGGCTTAATTTAAATTTCTCCTTTTTCATATTCTGATAAAATCCATAAAGCCCACCAAGGAATGGATTTTTTATGAAATTTTATGAGATTAAAGTCAGATATAAATCTAAAAATATCTTCAGAATTCATATGCTAGTTTAGAAAGTATGTGTTCTCTGTTATTTTAATGAAGTACTTATGTATGCATTAATTATATCCAACACTTAAATTTAGTATTTCTCCTCTCAAAGTACTATTTGGAAAAAAGTCAGTATAGCAATGAGGTGTAATTTTGTGTTCACCAGTTGAGCTTTAATACTTACTTCACAGTGATATTTTAGAAGTAAACTACAGAACTCCTTCATTCACACCATCTTCTACAATGAGGGCGAGGGGAGGAAGCAACTTTCAGTGTTTAAAGGTGTGGGGATAGTTGATCAATTTCCTCCAAATATATGTTGAAACATATTCATATATCAAGATTTATCTTACTTCCATTTCAAGCAGCTGCAGTTTGCAGCAGTAGTCAAATGATATTTTATGCAGAGCTGTTGCTACCAGGTGGAGGTGAGCAGTATTGCTGAGCAGTTGGCAGCTCAGAGGGCTAACTCAAATTTGCAGATGTCTTAGTGAAGCAAAAGATGTTTAACTTTCTCCTGTAATGCTATTAGAGAGCATTCCAGAAAGCTGGAGGAACTTCTTAATTGGAACTTGGTAAGGTAAGTATGAGGGTTTTGTGTAAGGGGTAATGTGCTCTGATATGTATCCTGCTTTAAAATATACATAATTTAAAACTCTGTTTTGAAAAGAAATGTTTACTTTGAATGAAAACTGAATGCCTTCAGTGGATAATACAAAATTAGGCAAATGTTCTTTTTTCAGTTTAGAATATGCAAGATCACACAGACAGAAGCTTCACTCATATGCAGACTCCCTGATGTCTGCAGTAGTTAAGAATGCAGAATATTTTCTGAAATCACTCTTGTCATTTTTCTACTGAATTTTTCAATGTTAACAGAGGAATCTGTTGAATTCCTGATGGGTTTAGGTAGTTTGAAACCCATGATTCTTCCTTTTAAATTGCTCTTGGATACCTGTTCTCCGCTGAGTTGTTTGTGGATTGTTACAGATTTTGTTATTGTTACATGGCATCATTCGTTAATGAAACTTGAATGTATCTAGATATCCAAGCAGCACATGGTCAAGTCATTTTTCTGTAAAATTGAAATCTTTCTTTGGAATTGATTTTGCCAGTATTTTTTAACAGACTGATGTTATAATATTTGTCTTTTGAACTATGGGTACAAAAAGCAGTAAGGAAGTTCATCTTAGAACCTGTTTAGTGTTGTTTTACTGTTAGCAATTCTACTGCTGTATTTGCTTTAAAATTAATTCAAAATAACTCAAATGCCATGTTCTGATAGTTGTATTTCCAAAAACATAGAATATAACTTATTGTCATATAACTTAAATAAAAAACTACTTCTGGATAACCTAGGTTATGCAAAATGTGTTTATATTTATATAATTAGTTGGATTAATAATTTCGAAAATTAAGTTAGGAATATTGCAGTATTGCTTTCTGTTGTGAAAACATGGTTAGTATATTTTTAAACACAATAATTGCAGGTTATTTCTTTCAAGGGAATGATGCATATGGCATTTATGTTGGCTTCAGGTGTTTATCTCATTTTGAAATGGAGACAGCTAATTGGTCACAGGTTATCTGTAATATGTATGTGACACCTGTCTCTGGTTCCCAGTTGAATTATCTTTCATCTTCCATGTTTGACATCACTTGCTGTGTAATTCTGCAGTCTTTAGACAACCAAGAGCATTTTTGGGCTGGCTATTGCAAGTTTCTCTAGATGTGGCAGAAATGCTATCTTCCAGAAATTAGGATAGTGCTCCATCTGTCTGAGACTTCATCTTTGGGAAAAACAAGAAGAAAATGCAGACATGATTTTAATGCCTCACATTATGATAGTTTTAAGGATTGAAGTTTTATTTTGGACAGGAAAAAGTATATGTTTTTTGTATTTTCACCCCCTTGCAGACTGCTTCTGTTTCCCTTTTACTTAGTGTGTTTGCGAGTTGAAGCGTGTCTGTACTTGCAAAAATGTACTCAGCCTAGTTCAGTGATGTTAAAACCAAAATGTCACAGGACTGCTCAGTCATTTTTCTTGTCTTGGGAGCTGAATAATTCTGCACAGATGGAAGTTAGATGTAATTAGGTTTATGATGATTTTAATTTATTCTGCTTTTTTCATTTTTGATAAAGATCATACTCTTTGAATTTTTGAGAGTGCAAGTAAATGCACTTGCAAGTTCATGTAGAAAGCAGCTTAATATTTATAGAGTCATACACAGTATGTCTTGTTGTGCCTTTGAAAGTATGGGTTTCTTTACAGGGAAAAGACTGGAATTTGCAGGGGAAAGGTTTTACTTGAAACGTGTGTGAGCATTGAGCACTGCAGCATAAATGCAAAGCATATATATATAGGCTTGTGTTGAAACATTCAGCATTTATGCATATCATGGACATACTCTGCTCTTAAAAGTTGGAGAGAATAGTACTTCTGAATGCCAACTGCATCACTGCCTCATCAGAGAAACCAAAAGTGGAAGGCAAAACAACATATTGAGGAAAGGTATCTGTGGTCAGTATATACTGTATTTATTATGACATTCCAAAGCAATAGAAAATCACTGAATGGGGGAGGTGTGCAGGGACCTCTGGAGACAGATCAGTCTAAGCTCTTGCTCAGAACAACATCATCTCAAGCAGATGGCTCAGGACAATTTCAAGTATCTTCAAGGACACTCTCTGGTCAATCTGTTCCAATGTCTGGCTAGCTTTATACAGGAAAAACAGTTTTTTGGGTTTTTTGTCATGTTTAAAGTGGAATGTCCTATATGCCTCTTCTGTGACTGTGTCACCTCTAAGAGCCTGGCTAGTGTTATTCACCTGAGTAGGACCCCCATCTTGGACATAAAACTCACCTCAAGGTAGCAAGATGTCTGCATGTGGAGGAAGATTAGTTGTTCTCCTTACTCTGCCATGTTTGAGCATTTGCCAGTCCATTTGTATTGCAGGGCTTCTTAGTCAGCAATACTCACGAGGCAAACCTAGAACTACCACATACAGCATTGATGTTTTAGGAGAAAGAGTAACTCCCAGGGTACAGAGATTCCTTCTCCAAATGAAACTTGACCCAGAGCATTTAATTTCTCCAAGTTTCTGACCTCATCTGTCCTTAAAAATCAGTAGTTAAGAGACAGTTATTTGGTTATTTCTTTATTTTCTATTTTATCTTGTGAGGTTTGCATTGTGCCTCTCATAGTGGGATTCACTGTGAGGCTGCGACAGCAATAGCAGATGCTGATTTCCTTTCTATCTGATGGAACACCAACATGCCTGTGGTGGGACAGCAGGTCCTCTTCCTTCAGCACAGGCCTGGGATAAAAGACTTCAGCAGAGTCACTGGTCAATAGTCCAGCTGAATTTATGGCAGGCTTTTGGGATGTGGTTTCTGTCATTTCAGTTTCTCCTGGACCAGCATTGTCTCCAACTCCCCCTGGTGTTAGTGGTGGCTTGGCAGGGACTGTGCTACTGTAGTTGTAAGATGGAGCCCTGTAATGTTCATATGCTCTTACAGGGAGAGTGAATTATCTCATAATATGTATGTGGTTCACAAAGTTGGCAAAGTGTTGGTAGTATGAACAACAGACACTGAACCAAAGGACATGTTCGTCTGTTACCAGTGTTCATACTGGTTCCTGTGAGCTGAGTGGTCAGAATGCTTTAGAATCAAGAAATCAAATATGGTTTAGATTGGAAAAGACCTTTTAAGGTCATCATGTCCAACTGCAAACCTAGCACTGCCAGGTCCACCACCATATCTCTTTACAAGTTGAGAAGGGAATCATATTTTTGAAGGCAGAGTCTTGAAATATGAACTGCCTCCATAAAAAGTGCAAGGGCTAAACCATCTGATAACTCAGTTTTCCTTGTTTGTCTCTGGATGACAAAGCTATACTGTCCAATTGGAGAGTATTATAACGTCTTTAGTACTTGTTAGAGGGGAATGGTGATGCCATCTTGCTTGTATATTCATTAAGAAACTGTTTTCCCTGAGGCTGTGGACAGTCCACACTTTTCAATAAATAAAGTGCTTGTAGATTGTGTTTCACTAAAAAACTGTTAGAGGCCTAGAAGAGAACTTGCATCAAGCTGCTTATAATGGGTTCATTTCTGCTTAGGAAATTAGTATTACACTCTTGGGTCAGGTTTGTCTGTTCTCTTTGCAAAGAGGTTTTTCTGCCTCTGATATCTGATGAATCAGTTTGAGATTCAGATGGGTTCCTGAAAGAATAGGTATGGTCCAGCCCCACTTTTCACAGGGTTTCAGGACCTTTCTCAAGCAGATTCCTTTTTTTTCATCTTATTCAGTGATGGAGCTAACATTTGAATTGTTTGTCAAGTCTTTGAAAGACAGGTGTGATTTTCTACATTTAGTACAGTCTAGGCAGCCATATGTTTTACCATTAGAGGACTGGACCTCCTGTTCTCCAACCCAAGAGCAACATTGGTACCTTTCACTAGCAAACAGTATCCTGCTTCGTAGCTGATTTCCCTCTTGCAAACTGTCTGTATATATCAGAATTGGGTTAAGGAATGACAAACCTACAGAAGTACCAAGGTGATGACAACTTTTTCTCATCTCACAACCTTTGTATCCACCTGGATCTTGTAGTTTCTGTTATCCCCAACTTCTCATGGGCACAGAATGAGAATGCTGACAGCAATCATCACTGGGGCCTCCATGAAGTTCTTGAAAGGCCTGAGCCAATCCATCCGTGAGATTGTGAAAATGCTCATCTTGGTGAAGACGTGCAATCTTGTGTCGTGGGACTAACAGTCTCACATTTCAGCACTAGCTTTCATTTTTAGTGTGTAACTATGGCATCATCCTGGTTCTGACAGGACCGTTTTTATTTGTTGTAGTAGCTGGGAGGTGGCATGGCTAGGACAAACGGGTTATTCTGTACTACCTCATGTCATTGCCACAGGTAGGGGAACGTGGTTGTAACAAATCACTTTGTTCAGAGAATATAATATGACAGGTCAAACAGATAATGTCTTACCAAACCCATGTTTAACTAAAAGCAGTAGTTGTACTGGTATGACAGGCAAAATAGGTTATTTCAGAAAGAATGGACTGATACAGATAGGTCTGCACTTACGATCTTGATGAAATTCTAGTTGCAAATTTGTAACCCAATAGTTGAAATAGTATTTCTAAACTTTGCATCCTACAGAAGAATTGCTTATCACTAGTGATTGAAAACTTTGAATTTATCAAAGCAGAACTAGACGAGGGGAAACAAAGCAATAACATATATATTTAAAAAACATGTTACATAACCACTTAGAAAGAGGTCAAGGTAGTTTACTCTTAAGGATGAAAAGAGGAATAAAAGTGTGGAAATGCAATAAATAATTATCCATGGTTACCTATGTTTAAAACAAATATCTCCTTCAGTCATTAAAAAGCTTGCATTCTAAATCCCTGTGCTAGCAATTCGTTTTTTGTAGGTGAAACATTGTGTTTGTCAGAAACACTAATAACCCTAGAAAGGTTTGTCATGATTGCAGCTGTTGCTTTTCACAGAGGAGAACTTACATGTGATCTAGCAAGGGAGGATAATAACATGGGAAAAAGGTGGAGAGGCGAGGATAGCCATCTAGCAGAACTGGTAAGGATGCAGTGGCTGCTTTCTTGAACAATAGATTTGTAATCTAAAGAAGGGACTATCTGTTCCTATTTTCTGTTTGCTGTACTGTGTTAAGCTCTGTAACGATGCTACAGAAGTAAAATTTTATAGTATATTTGAATGAATAAATGTCTGCAACGTGATTTTTTTTGGTCTCAGGGTATGGAGGCAGAAGGAAGGAGGAAGAACTTGATGGTTTCTTTGCCAGTATCAGTATTTGTTTACTTTCTTTTGCTGCTGGACAAGGTTAGTGCTTCAAATAAAAAATGGAATTGAAGTATACTTCTGAATACTAAAAATTTCAAAATGTTAACATGTTTCCATATTCAATTATTATTTCTACATCTGTTCATTACATTTTCAGAAAGAAATGTAGCAAGCTGACAGTAACGAGTTTGATACTGAAAATGAGCATTTGCTTTTCATTGTTTTCAAGTAAAATCAAAGAGCAAGAGTCAGTACAGTTGTCACCAAAAATATTGTGTTACCCTGTAAGTGATCAGTCTTGCTATTTGGTTCTCAAGTGCTTTCAGCAATAGCCAAAAAACTTTGGAAATAGGATGACTTTTTTAAGCACTCATAACTCTGGTTTAGCCAGAGTGTATTTCCCTACAATTTGTAGATGGTCATATACAGAGCATTATGACATATGTAAAAGTATGTATCTGTATGTATGTGACTAATGCTAACAATAAAATATATTTATTCTGCAGAAATAACGTTGAATTTATAGTTTTTGTACGGAGACATTGCAGAGAAGCAGATATGCACTACTGCCATTATGTGATAAAGAGCATGTACATAAAATCTGACTTTTACATCAACATGTTTTATCTGATTCAAAATCTTCACAACAGCTGAGACTTTTCACATTTGTTATACATATTCATGTCTTGTCTATGTGAAACAGCTGTTTTATGTCAAGCTTCAATAAAGTAGACAGCCTCATCTGAAGCCATACATGTTTAATCACAAAGCATATTATTAGTGCATATAAAATGGTGCTAATAATTTCTGCACATTTCCAAAAATATTTAAGATCCCAGAATGTTCTTTTATATTGCTGTTCAAATGAATTCACATTATACATCTACCTTTTTATTTAGGGAGTAAGGAGAGTGGAATGAATGAGGTGAAGTGAGCTGTATAGCTGTTTTTACTCTGAAGTGCCTCAGTTTCCTCTGACTTGCCATCAACCATAACACTAGCAAAAAAGTGTTGTTTAGGGCATGCTCACCATAGCTCTTAAATTAGGTAAGTACTTTGAGCAATTAAAAATTCCTTGTCACTTGACTTCATTGTTGTGACTTTGAAGCAGTCATTCCCATTAGTTGCTCTGGCAAGGTGTTGATAGCCATTTGGATATTCAGTTTCTGAATTCCTTGCAAGCAGGTGTTTTCAAAGCATAAAGCTTTGACAAGTGACCTGAAGAAATCAGTGTAAGACACGTAGTAACTGGAGTGGAAGGTTATGCTTATGTGATTTTAAAGACATGGTTATATCACTTCAAACTTTATTTAATCTTTAATTTTTAAATTTTAAAAATTGTTATATTTTTTAAAAAAATTTGAAAGTTGGTAATATTTCATACTCTGCTGTGAGCCCGTGACTACTGGTGTTCTGCTTTTTTTTCCTTGCAGGGAACTTTGTTCTAATTTCATCTGTTGTGTGTAACTATGGAAAGGAATGCTGGTTTCTTTTACTATCCCACTTCCTGAAAAAGACCCCAGCATATGATGGTTGATGCAACCTTGACACTTGACATTTTTTGTATAGCTTTATCTACGAAAGGAAACATTGTTGCTGATGCCTTTGTTGTATGCTGGAAAAATATAATTGCTTTATTGCTTATCTTATCAGTGGCAGAATGTTGAAATGGAGCACCAAATCAATAGAGCTAGTGCTTAAATGACTCAGATAAGAATATCACTTCAGTCTTATTCATATGCATTTACAAAATATACGTTGAAGTGCAGAGGTGTAATTCTGTTTTGGTTTGGTTGTTTGTATTTTTTTAACTGCTGAATATTTTCAGTTTTGGCATTGCACAAATTAGAACATTTTAGAATCTGTTCTTCTGAAGTGGTAATTGTTTTCTGCAGCAGAGAGTTCCTTAGATCTCTTATATCCCTTGAATTTCTGACAGTGTCATGCTGATGTATGGTATACAAATTGTAGGAAAGCAGCAAAGCCATTGATTTCTTTGGTTGATTTAGCTGATTAATTTTTAGAACTATTAAGAGCTTTGAAGGAGAATGTTGGTATTCATCATTCTATAAAATGGTGATAGATAGATTCCAGCAGCAAAAATAGTGGTAATCTTCAGGGCATCAGTCTGGAAGAAATTAAAGAGTTAGCCTGAAATTTTGTGATGTGCTGCTGTAGTTTGGAATTATTATGTAAATTCTCTCCCCTGCCA
>VWZD01009801.1:12867-37386 GCA_013396695.1 Sakesphorus luctuosus
GGGAGACAGGGTAGCTCTCAGGTTGCCCTTCCAGAGGTGCAAAGTTTTTCTTCCCAAGTTGCAGTTAAACTGCACTTCTTTTATATTTTTTTTTTCTTCTCCAGGTGTTTGTGTGACTGATAGTCAATCTACTGGGGAAGGTGATGCAGATGCTCTGAGGTGAGGTGAGCCTTTGAGCAGTCATAGAAGGTATCACAAAAGAAGACCGTGCTGTTTCTTAACACTTCATCCTTTGTTAATCTTATCAGTTTGCCTTGCTCTTATCTTCTGCAGGGAGCACCCCTCAGAGGGGCTGAGGCATCTCCCTCAACCCATCAGGCCTTATCAGCTCATCACCCCACAGCATGTTTGAGCATCACTTGCTATGCCACAAGTCAGAAGGGAGTTGTAGTTGCAGATTCATTTAAGTGCTGGATATTGAAGAACTTCTCTCAAATGTCCTACAGAAAGTGAAAGCAGGTCCTGCTGTTACTGTTCTTGTTTAACAGGAGAACAGCCCAGGTGGGTTTCTTATCCAGTAAACAGCAGAGTGAGACTGAGGACAAGTATGGTCGTCAGTTCCTTTGTTCTGACTTTTTCACATGATCTGTTTTCAAGATGATCAGTGTTTTTTAAACTCTGTATTGCAATACAGGGTTTCAGTGTTTGTGCCAAATAATAAATGTCCCTTAAAGAGACTAATTTTGATTTTATAGGTAATTTTATGGTCCAAGAATTTAGTCACATTTGAAGTGAAAAAAAAATATTCTGAAGTACAATACTAACAGGCCACACCTAACAATTAATTCAAAGGATTTAATTCAGGCACTATCTTCCCGTAGATAAAAATATGGTTATTGCCTTTCTGCTCTTTGTCTGGAATCTCAACGTTTTTGTTAAAGATTTATTAAAAGTAATTTCAACACCTTCTATACATTTTAGGCATAAAAAGTGAAAGTACCCTTTCTTTGTCAGATTTGGTGTCATCCTGTAAGCAGTCAGTAAGAAACAGCCTTGAGACTATAGACTTCTAGCTTCTAAGTGTTTCTAGCCTTCTTGAGCAGCTGAAAAACTGATTATTAAAAATATTATAAAAGAAAGTGGAGCTCTGTAACAAGAGAAAAAGAAGGAAAAATGTTGAAAAAGAGGTGAGAAAGGAAAAAGGAAGCGATATGGCACTGTTCAAACCAAGAAATTTTAATGTAGAGCTTGCATTTTACCTCGGAGAGAAAGAGGGAAGGTGGCTTGGCAAGGAAGAATATATGTGTTGGGAAACATGATGTTGTTTTTGTGACTGCAAAATCTTGTAGAAGGGCAAGAAAGGGGAAGGAAAGTTTTGGTTTCTGTTGTTACTCCAGAACACATTTCTTTGTTTCACAATGTTGTGATCAATGCTGTGGCCATAAATGAGGCTGGGGCCATTAATGTAGTTTTTTTCCTTATTTCTGACGGGACTAGATAATGAACATTGCAGGAATGGGGTCACTGTTGTCAGTCTGGTATCCAGCAGACAGTGGACTAAACAAAACAGGGAAAAAATGAGATGGCAAGTGAAGAGTTAGTTATTTAAAAGAAGGTGATGAGTGCCTTCTGCAAGAGTCTTGCAAGGTCTTTTGATATTTTCAGGCATGCCTCAACAGTTACATTAGAAGGACAAAACAAGAAGATAAATGTTGCTAGATTTCAAGAAAAACACCCTCCACCAAATCAACACTCATCTAACCATTTTTTTTGGAAATGCATTAGTAGTGAAAAAATTTCATTGCTGTGGAACTGGTGAGCATATCAGCATGCAATTTGGCCAGCATTGTATGTGTGGCAGCAAAGGTTAGTATGTTAGGGCTCAGAGTTACAACTGGAATAATGAGAATAAGCCATATGTTGAAGTGCCTTTATTTTGTGCCTTCCTTTGTGCTTTTGCTTTATTGGGTTTATTAGGAAGAAAGAGGACAAAACTTGTTTCTTGTTGAAATGGTATAGCACTTGGTACGCATGTGGTCTCTGAGATGTTTCTGTCATGCTGGTGGTTTTTTTCCTTGCAGAGGACCCATAATCACATAATAAAATATTAATAGCACTGCTTTAAAAAGATTTTCCCCCTACCGTGAGCATATGTAAGTATGGTGTTCAGTGTAACAGATAAAGCTCCTGTACATATTGTGAATGTATATTCAATATAGTTGTTCTAGTCTTAAAATTAAATGTGATGCTCTAAGCACACACTTGTCTTGGGTTGAGCTGGCAAAATGCCAACTGCCCAATACAGAGTCTGTCTCCCTCCCCCCACCCTGCTGAGAAAAGGGAGGGAAAAACCCACCTCCAAGATTTAAACTTAAACTAGTTATGTATATTTATACAGAAAAGAGAAAATTAAAATAAAACTACAATATAACACACACCCCCCCTACACAAGTTAAATATAACAACAACCCTCTACTTCCCACTGAAAACAGATCCCATCACTCAAGATCTATAAAGCACCCCAAAAGACACCCAGCACGAAACAGAGAGAAATAACAATAAAATGTTTGCTTCCCTAAACTCAAACAAAATGCGAAGTAGTGGTGGGCAGCAGCCAAGACCCACTTCAGCAAGACAGCAGCTACTGTCTTGCCTCTACCTCAGCCATGATGGGAAGTGAGAGAACACCTCCCACTCTACTGTATTTATATCCCAGGTTGTGTTGTCTCGTATGAAATGTTTCTTTGGTTGCTTAAGTCAGGTGACACCTGTCTCTCCTAATCTACGTAAGACTGTCTGCTAAAGTGAGGCCTACTAAACTGAGGCCTACCAAAGGCCTAACTAAAACTACTAAAACACTGTAATTAGATTCTACCTACAGAGAGGTGTCTTAAAAACTATTTTGCAAAAGCTTATGTGTAGTAAGAAATACAGTTTCTCTCTTTGTCATTTGGGACAGAAATGTGGTTATTGTTCATGCAGCCTGGAGGTCCAGAGAGTTCCTTGTATTCTGATTTCCTTTATTGATTTGGTTAAGGGTTTCTTTATGATATATTTTATACAAATAACTAATCTAAGAGTCATTGTCCTGCCATTCTGAGCTACAGCTGCATTTAATATCTACATTATTATTTCCCCCTCACAGCTTCCCCCAAAACTCTATGGAAAAAACCAAAATGCTGCTGTAGCTAGCAAAATCTTAATTCATATATATTTATTTTATGCATAGATTATCACTATTGGATAAACACAGGATTTGAGGGTACTGGTAATGATTAATCCAAATTGTACTGTAAGGTCTGGCTTTGTTTTTTCTTATTTATTTTGCTTTAGTGGGCCAGGACTGTATGTGGATACAATTAAGAGTGGAGACTCATAGAATCACCAAATGGTTTGGGTTGAAAGGGACCTTAAAGACCTTAGTTTCAACCCCCTTATGTCAAAGAATTATTTTTTCAACCACATCTTAAAAATAATATATTTAACTGTCAACCAATTAATTTTTGAGCAGTTGTTCATTCATTTTTGTTAAAGAAAAAGGAATCTCAGAAATTCCTTGGTGTTGGGTATTAGCTCTGAGGTGGGGGAATGGAATACGGCCTTGTCTTAGTTCAGTAGGATGGTAATACCTTATGTGAAATTCTTAGTAACATTAGCTATTGTGTTTTTATTTCCCCCCACAACCCAGAGAACAAATTTGATTGGAATGAATAAGGCCGATTTTCCCTCTGGGGACCCTGGAATGTACCAGTTGGATGTTACTCTAAGAAGAGGACAAAACCTGGCCGCCCGGGACCGTGGTGGTAAGTGTGCTGTTAAACACTGCCTTAATGATTGCACAGCTACATGTTCATTGTGTAAATTCATATGAGGGTATTAAAATTACAATTAAGATTTGAGTTATAAGTGTGTTAGTTTAACTCTGCCTAAAACTTTGTAGAAGTTCTTTGACTTAGGAGCATGAAGTGAAAAGAGCTAGCCCCACGCAGGTGGAGTAATAAAACTTAGCTAATATTGACTTAATACTTCTAGACAATTTTCCTCCCTTTCTGAATATTTCAAATGAAGAAAGGTGCATTAGCTTTATTTTAACCATTTAGCTTTGTGCTTTCTTGCTCACGCATATGCTGTCTTGCTGTTTATGTTTTTCCTTCCCTGCTTAACTGATAAACTCCGGAGCTGTGTTTAAAGACAGAAACAGTAAAACCCCTGTATTGGGTGTGTCCAGGCTTTGCTTGTTGGCCAGTGTGACAATCTCATATTGGCATTTTTCAGTCTACTGTCAGAATTGTACTGCACACATAGTTCAGATGAAGAAAGGATTCCTAAAAGTGTCTTTGTTGCATACAACTCAGTGTCTTTGTCCATACAACTGTAGCTCATATTTAAAATTAGGTAAGTCAGTAATCCACTTTCTGAACAGTGATGTAAGCATGATAAATCTAGCTAACAGCATATTTTGAATTAGCTGTAGTACATTTCCTGTGAGAGAGAAGAATCCGTAGGAAATATTGAGCAGGACCTTTTCATACTTAGCTGATAAAGCTATATAACTGCTTTCAGATCACAGATATGGTAGCAGAAAACTAAAAGGCTGTTTACACTAATAGGAAATTACTCCAGTGATATTTATGTCACTGAAATCGAAATTTTAATACACTCAGCGTTACAAGAATAAGCTTTTCTTCCTCTAGATATATTGATATTTTGTCAAGCTTTGCTTAATATTCCTTAAACATGGATACTCAAATGTTTTTGTTGTGTTACATGAGCTAGAGACTTCCCCAGTTTCTGAATTATGCTTTGAAATTGGCACATCCGTTATTCATATTATTTATAAATGGACAAAAATGGAATGTAAACATGATTCTTATGCAAGGGAGACATATGTAATTTTGTCTCCCACAATACCAGAGTCTAGGTCCGGAGTAAACAAAGAATAGGAGATCTGATCCTGAGGTGGAATCTCTCACTGTCAGAAGCGAATACCAGGTTCTGTATAAAATGTTAAGTAAAAGGTAATTTCAGAAAGCTGCTGCTTTAGCAGAAAGAAAGCCTGCAAAAGCTAAATGGGAGGCAACATGGTGGTATTTTCTCAGTACTTATTAGTCCTAGAGTCCAGACACAAGGGCTGCAGGGCATGGTCTTCTCCCATGCTGTTTCAGAGCCAATAATTTGCTTTCGATGGTATATACTTACAACCTCCCAGAAGGCTGAGCAAGTATTAGTTTTCCTTTTGAAAAGGCACAGGGGAAGGTTGTTCGGCTCTGGAATCACAGAGTAGTCTCATAACTTGAATTCGTACAAAAAAGCAAGATACATGGATTATTTTTTTCTCTCTTTCTGAATTTTTTCTTCTCCCTGAAAAAGCTCAGCAGTCCCATCTTAACCAATCAAGGGAATGTTTTACCAAGCTTGTCAGGAAGGAGAGTGTGCATTGCACCTTAGTGAAGTACAGAATTTCCTTCAGAAAGTAGTGGGAACTACAGGTGTGCTCCCACCTGCATTGGCCAGCTTTAAGATCTCAGCTGGGTTTGGGCTTCTAGAAATGAGCTTTTGTTTCTTAAGGGCAAAATACAGAACTGCATTTTGTACTGGGATGTCAAATCATGACCCATCCACTTTTGACTCAACGTCCTGGCTGCTATCCACTGTGTTTCTGCTTATTTTCCTTTTCTTATGCAGCTCACCGGAGTGAGTTTTTAGGAGCACTTGCAGCATCTGAATTGAGGAGACTTTACAGGCATTAGTCAGGCACTTAGTGGATTCAGATGGCAGCTCATTAGGAAGTGCACGGAAAGAGGCTTGATTTGGGTAGTTGGTTTTGTCTAGATAATTTCGTGAGTGTAATAGTAGCTCTTCTTTATTTATGGCTTAATATATCACTGTGGTAATCTGGTGGTGTTTCACTAAGAAACTGACATGTAAAAGTCATTTCTTACTGGAAGTTTTTGTGGCTGCAGAGGAGATTCAGGGAGTTCACAAAAGAAAAAACGCAAAAGACATTGAAATGCACAGAAAACGCATCCAGCTCTGAAGGTCTCTGTTATGGGTCACTGAGGCAGTAGCTAGAAATTTTAACTTTTATTTTATTTTATAAGGAAAAAAAAATGGATTAGTAGTTTAATTAGTGATTTCAGCAAGTAGTATCAGCTCCAGCCCTTTGGCTGAGGTAGTGATCAGCTCCAGGCCTTTGGCTGAGGTAGTGATATCAGCAAGTGATATAGCTCTTGAGTCTCGGTGATATCAACTCTTGCGAAGGCAAGAAGTAGGGCAACACAGTGCTCACCGGGTGGTAAAGCACCGGGCAGATTGGAGTCTCCAGCTCCCAAGGTCTGCGAAGGGTCTGTGTCTTGGGGTCTGCTTATATCCACTTTTCCTGGGGTAGGCCACGCCCCTTTTCGCAGGCGCCGTTCATAAGGGTTTCTCAGTTTTCAACTAGGTCGGACAGGGATCTTTGCTCGGTGTTGCGCAATCCTCGTGGCTGTCCGAGGGGGGGTGGGGTGCCCATGTGGCTCTGCAGCGTGGAATCTGGAGCGCCGGGGAAGGGGATCCATGCAGCTGCTCACGCTGGGTCCATGCCGCCAGAGGAGCCGGGCGAGGCACCGGCGGGAGAAGGAGAAGCGGCTCCGGCCCACAGGGGCAGCGCCCAGAGCCGGGCCCACCGCGCTGCCCTCAGCGCTGGTCGGGACAGGCCACTCATGGCTTGCGCCCGCTGGCCAGGGCATGGGGGAGGCCGGCAGGGACAGTTAGCGTCAGTGCCGAAAAGGCAAAGCACCGGCGGGAGGAGAAGGAGAAGCGGCTCCGGCCCGCGGGGGCAGTGCCCAGAGCCGGGCCCGCCGCGCTGCCCCCAGTGCTGGCTCGAAGGGGGTGTGGGTGCAGTGCAGGGGCTGAGGTCTGGGACAGCTACACGGTGTTGACCGGGGTCTTAGGAAGGACTGGGGGGGAGAGACTTTGGCAGCTCCAGCGCCACGAGGGAACCGAGGCCAGGGCCAAAGGGACTGGNGGGGGGTCTCCGGGAGGGACCACAGAGGGGGGGCAGGGCCCCCCTCTCGGTACCGGGGAAGGTTTCAACTGCCCGTTTATCCATCTCTTTCACAGTGAGAATGGGTTAGCTGGGTGCGGTAGAGTTCTTTTGTCCAGATGATCTTTATCTCTGGAGCTCCATTTCTGAAAAATTCTGCCCTTGGGCTCAAGTCCCAACAGGGTTTTAAAACGCACACGCACACACACACTTCTAAATTCTAATAAAAATAAAGATTAGCAAATTAAAATGAATTCATTTATCACAGTCTCTGCTGCAAGTTTTGATGCCTAAGAGGGCATTGAAAGGATATTTACCTGTCATCTTGTTTTTTCATTAGTGTCTGCTTATGGCCGTGATGGTGACAAAGCACTGAACTACTAGGACCTTTGGTCTAGGCCAGTATCTGTGTTTCTGTGGCCCTGCCAGCGTGCTGCAGCAGTGCTTACAGCAGGGGTTACAACACAGAAAGTGATTAGAGGGCAGTCTGCGGAAGGCACTGTGTAAGAATATATATCCAAATTCTAAATGGATCTACTGAGACAGATGTGATATACATTAAGACATCTTAGAAGATTTATCCCAGGACTGTCTCAAAGGAGTCTTATACTATAAGTCTGTAACAGTGTGTAACACTCCATTGTTCCACATTCTTTCTCAGATCCTTCAGTTAAAGTCTGACATTAGAATTTTTCCCAAGTAGTGTGAATTTCACTCTAGAATAATACTTGAACTTGAATTTCAGTTTCATTTTAGGTTTTTGTTCTTCAGTTTTTGCACTGCAGTTTCATGTAACTTTTTAGAAACTTGCATATTGCAGTCTCAGAATTCAAAGTTGAATTCTCATTTGTGAATACTCTGCACAATTTTTTTTCCCCAAATTTATAAAAAGAGATACTACAACATTTTCAGAGGAAT
Organism: Sakesphorus luctuosus; assembly: GCA_013396695.1. NCBI lineage: Eukaryota > Metazoa > Chordata > Aves > Passeriformes > Thamnophilidae > Sakesphorus > Sakesphorus luctuosus. Next base: position 20,750 of record VWZD01009801.1, read on the forward strand.
AGGGGGAAGATTAAAGGCATATTTATGTGGCTAGAAATATCATGACTATTAATTGATAAATGGCAGCACTGATAATAATAACAAAAGGGGAACAGAATGTTCTTCATGAGAAGGCCAACATCTTTCTGTTGTCTTCTCAAAGGACTAAATATCCTTTGTTATAACAGGCAGTATTAAGTTAAGGAAACTTCCCAGTCCAACCATCGAGAAGCCGCTCTGGCAGTCACACTTCCACTGCCTGAACTGGGAACGAGGCCTCTTCAGAGCTACGTACCCCATACTCACACAATCAGACCAGGTTTCCTTACCAGCGCGACCCAAGGTTTCCCAGAGCAGAGTTTCAGACATCCTGATCTTTGAAGTTATGTAATCTTGGTGCAATAAGTAAGTAACAAAATAATAGCTTGAGCTGAGTGCCTGCAATGAGAGAGGACCCCAAACAAAGGAAACACTGGACTTATATACCCTTATGGTCCAAAAATCTGTGGGTCCTCTGCTCCTGCTGTCTCTGAGTGTCTGGTCCTGAAGGCCTTTGTTGTACAAAGGGTCAGCAGTTCATGGCCTGCTTACACTGCAGCTGCACACCGAGCTACCTGTGAATGTATTCCTCAACAATTAATGCTCTGTTGTGTGCAGTATGACAGAAGGAAATGCAATTAATTTTAACTCTTCTTCACAGGAATCCTGGTCTTCAGTCAGATCAAGCTTTCCTTCCAAATACCCTGTAGCTGCGGTATCATAACTTCATCTCAGCTTATGTAATGAGACAGTTTACATTTTAGCTTCTGGCAAAATTCTGTAGTAGTTTATAGCACACTATTGTGGTTTAACCCCAGCCAGCGGCCAAGCACCGTACAGCCACTTGTTCCCTTCCTCATCCCTTCCTCAGGGGTGGGGCAGAGAACTGGAAAAATAAAAGCCAGAAAATGCATGGGTTGAGATAAATGCAGTCTAATAGTTAAAGCAAAAGCTGCACATACAGGAGAACCAGAACAAGGAAGTAATTCACTGCTTCCCATGGGCAAGTAGGTGTTCAGCTGTCTCCAGGACAGCAGGGGCCCATCATGCATAATAGTTACTTGAAAAGACAAATGCCATCACTCCAAACGTCCTCTACTCTTTCTTCCCCCTCACTTTATATACTGAGCATAATGTTATTTGGTATGGAATATTCCTTTGGTCAGTGGGGAATCAGGTGTCCTGACTGTGTCTCCTCCCAGTTTCCTATAGACCCCTAGTATCCTCACAACTGTGGCTGTACAAGAAGCAGAAAAGGCCTTGATTCCGTGTATGCACTGCTCAGCAATAACAGAAACATTACTGTCATTATTGTGTTCAGCACAAATCCAAAATGTAGGCCTTCACTACTTTCTGAGGAAAATTAACTCTACCGCAGCCCAAACCAGCAGAGGTATGCTTTATTTAAGCTCATCCTGAAGTAAACCATATACTTTGTTAGATTTAAAAATTTGTTTTCTGAGACTTTGTCTTACAAGGTTTGGAAAACCTTTGTAATGTTGTACCTGATAAGTTGGTTAACAGGATAGCCCTGTCATCTATATCTTTATGTTTTTCCTTTCAGTTTTGATTTCTCATTTGCATTTTATCAGATACAATGCTTGTGCAATATCATTTGCAGTTTAAAGAACTTTTTCTGAAAATAAAATTTTGGGGTTAAAAAGTCCCTTTTGATTTGTTGCTGGTCTCTGACTTCCTGCATGTGGAGTTTATGGGGCTACTTCATTTTGGTAACATGTCTTTAAAGATGGTTGCAGTATCTTAAATGTATTTTTAAAGCAAACAAAAAACTCCTTATGGTTGATCTGTTTTTTCTTTAAGAGACTTATTTTGAGATGCAAACTGAAATATTTTAGCACAACTGGTGAAAAGGAGAATTATATCTTAGTCATTTACTTTCTCTGATTCTCTTTGGTCTAAAGAAATCAAATTACTCTTCTAAATGTTTTAAATATGTTTTCCTCACAGTGTCTCCTTGCTTCATTGGAGCAGGTGATCCACTACCTTTTGAGAAATGTATAATGTTGGTTTCCTGCTCCAGTTTAGAAAAAATTAGGAAATAAATATCACAGTTTAATCTCATAACTTTGTTCCCTTCTGCCTTTAAAATTTATATATATTTTTTTTCTGAAGTGCATAAATATTGACCTGATCTTCAAATAGCACAAGGAAAATACTTGTTCTGTGCACAAGAAAAACATTTATTGGGATTTTCATGATGACCAGAAGTAGTGTGCTTTCTGGTTGAAATCTCACAGGAAGAGTTCCTGGAAACTGCTGTTGATCACCATCTAAGGTCTTGACATCAAAATGGAAAATATTGTCAGGTCTCTGTGTCTGTCTCTGCAGGATACAGTTCAGTAATGCTTCCTAAGGCTAGAGAACCTGTCTTTGTAGAAAGAGCTGAGGGGTTGATCCTTAAGTGGCTGACTTTGGTACTGAAATCTGCACCCAAAAATGGCAAGAGGGATGCCAGAAATAGTGCACTTTGTGCTCTGATGCACTGCAAAGGCTTGTATTTCTGTTTGGTAAATTTACCATTTCTGATATTAAATATTAATAACAGTAATAAACTGTGGGGGTGACAGTGAGTGCATCCCTTAAGAAAAGCTGTTTGGAGTGCAGCCTTAAAGAGAACAGAGCTACCTGGAGTATGTGTGGTGGCTGTGGTGTATGTAAGGTGAATTGGTTAACCAATTATGTGGTAGCATGTTGGATGTGAGAGTGCATAAAAGGTGTGGATATTACTGCGTGAGAGTTAGATCTAGATCTACTAGCATGTGAGATGATGTCATAGGAACTTCTAGGAACTATCTGCTCCTACTATGAGCTATGAGAACTGTCTGTTAATCTGTCTGGAATAAACTCCCTAAGTTGTGAGCCTTTTGATCAAGCCTTCTGATGTCTGCTGTGCCTGAGCTCTTCTGACCAGCAGTCCAGCACCCTAGCTCGGTATAGGGGGCTCTCGCTATAATAAACTAGCTAATTAAATTGAGAATAACTGAACAAGAGTCTGTCTAAGCCAGAAGTATACTAAGAACTGTGAGTCCAAGAGCATTCACTCAGACTTTGCATTTTGTCTGGTAGATAACTATACATCTGCATTTTCAGGATCTAAAAAATTAGATGCCAATGGGAAAACAAACTGTGATTATTAAATAACCCTTTAATACACCCCTGATTTTTGTGCTATGACACAGAATTGAAAACAAATCACTTTATAAGGCAATGCATTTAAAATTATTGAAAAGACTTTTCATTATAGACTAACTACAGAGCATACTATGTATATTTGAGCTGGGTTTCACTGATAGACCATGCTGAAATTCTGTCCTTAACTTTCCTTAAAATACAATGCATAAAATGTAGCTTTTTAGATTGAAAAACTTCATTCTTAGGGTTCAGGCAACCAGGATTATGGAATAAATTTTGTTATTGTGAAGTATTGCTATGTCTGTCACACAGTTGAGAAGGATAGGAACATGTCTTTGTTCTTTATACTGAAGAGGTGAGATGAGATAATTATTGGCATAAATCAATAGCTTGGTGCTCACACCATCTTCCAAATGTGGCAAATAGTTCACAAGACAATAACCAGAGAAATTCTATTCATACACATTCTTTTTCATAGTTCTTTTGGATCAGTATTCACCCAGGTGAACCCATGACATTTGGTCTAAACAAGTCCCTTTGCAAAAGGTGCCAAAGTCTGCAACGGTTGAGTGGGGCTCTCTAGGTCCAGGGCTTAGCCCATTACCTAGAGGGGTGTGCTCCCCCTGCTGCCCCTGACCACGTAGCCCGCAGGGAGCCCGCAAGGAGCGCACAGGGACCACAGTCAAGGGACGGGAGAGAAAGCTTTATTGGTAACAGAAGGGGGTATTTATGGGTTCAAGGAGGATCAGGATATGACCAATAGGAATCACGAGGGACTTTGACTTTTCACCAATTAAAATTCAAGTGTTAAGAACCAATAGAAGGGGTTAGATACAGGCCAATAAGAAAACTTTCTGAGCCTTCATCAAGGACACTGCAGATATTCCAAAGTGGGAGACAAGGGTAACTCAGGGGATTTGAGGAAGAAGGGTGATTTAGCAAAAAAGAACAATAGACTCCATTTTGTACATTTAAACAACATTAAACCCCTCAGTTTTTAAGGCATTAGAGTTATCATCTTCATTTTCTTCACCAGTCCAGTTCTGACAGGACTTTTTCCATTCCAAGATACTGTAAGTCGAATACCACAAAAGTCCACTGGAAGATGGGCTCTATCTGTTTATTTGGTTCCTTCTGCTCTTAGTTTGACCTGCTCTCACTGCCAAGTTCCTCACTCCATCCAGCAAAAGGCTCCCACTTGGTCTACATGCAGCATTTTTCTTCTAATGCAGCTTTCTGTTTCTAGCATTGCCAGAAATTATTATGCACTTACCTGTTGGGGTCTCTACTGTCCCCTTGAAAACTTCAGAGGGAACAGCTTCTACCCTTTGCCTGGGAAGCTGAAAAAGCCCATTATTTGAACCTTAATGATTGATCTCTTGTTCACCCTTGTATTTCTCTAAGAATCTGATGGACTGTTGCATTTCTGTTAACACACTGTGGCTCTTGGTTTCTCTCCTCATATGTCCATCCCAAGAGAATGAAAATACTTGAGGAAATTGTATGGCAGCCTTCTAAGCCTTCAGGTTTGTTCCCCTATGAAGATGGACTATTTCAAGTAAATTGTGAGAATATTATCTATTTTGAGAATAGAGCTTAGCAGCCATTCCTTGGCATTTTACAATGAGAATTCCTACAAGAAATGCAAAGTAAACCCTGTCCTGATACCTCTGAAGAGAACAACAGTTGCTGTGAGTTCCCCCAAAGCAAGGTCTAGCAGAAGCTGACTGTGAGTGCTGGCTCTGTGCCACCCTCAACAGAAATTGGCAAGTGCATGCATTTTTCAAACAGTGCTGTCAGTAAACTCTTCTACTTTACCAGTTTCCTCACAACCCTACTGTTTAGGCATCCAAATAAAAGTAGGGGTTTTTTAACATGTAGAACACTTTCAGCCAAAATCTTCATCTGTAGGGTGAAAGATATTTAATTTAGTGAAAATGTAATAAAAATACTCCAACAATATTAATTCCCCAAATTGAGATTTATTTATGGTAATTATAGAGCCTATGCCGAAATATTTATTGATATGACTGAATGGATATCTGTGAGACCCAGCACCTGATACACGATTTCAGTGAAGGAGTTTTACTTTAAAAACACAGAAGTTTCCAACAATATCCACCCTCTGGATGTATTGGAAAAGCCTTTGATTCTTTTAACACCTTAGAAGAGAATGCATCAGAGAAAAGCTGCACACATTTTCTCAAAGGGTACTTTTACTGGTAAACTTTAGAAAATAAAAGTGCTTGTCAAAAGTTTATTTCACCAAAATAAAGCATTCCACAAAATGTTGACTTAGCATGTACAATTTAGCAAAATCCAACCTGTCTGGTCTCAAGTGACTCAAAATATTAAGAAAGAAGATTAGGAGAAGAAGGAGAAGTAAAGAAAGAGAGAGAAAAAGAGAAAATTGCTGCTACCACTGGAGTCCTGTGCAAGTCCAGCTTCTGTGTGTTCAGGAGGCAGGGTCTGAACAAGCATGGAGAGCACATGTTACTGGTTTTATTTGCTTTGGCTTCCCTGTGGCCACACCCCATGCTGCTAGGTGGGACCTGTGGTGTGGTATGGGCAGTGCTCTCAGGCTGGTTTTGACTGACAGCTTTCTTGGGATTGCCCAGTGACATTTGTCGAGGGTGGGGTATGTCCCTTCCCCCCTCACCATGACCCACACACACTTGAGTTGGTCCAAGCCAATAATTAATATAATAGCCCAGTGTCCCACAATATCAGAAAAAAAATGCAGTTATGAAATGCAAAAATAATATTTAGATTTTTCAAGCATTTTTTGATTAGTTGCTTTTGGGTAGTCAAAATTGAAACTATCTGCAGTACACTGGGAAAGTTCACATGCAGCAGAAATGCCAGTTGCATGGAGATGGACTGTAGGCTAAATGGGTTTATTGTATTACAATACATATGTACAGCTTTAAAGGTAAAACCAGCAGGAGAAATGAACCTGACTCAAGACAGATTACAAGTCAGAGTTACAATTTACTAAAAAGATTGCAATAAATACGAAGATACAGAATAAAATTGGTTTTAACCCACAAAGAACTGATGTATAATCAAAGACCCTGGGGAACAAATGGAATGGTGTTCATTAGCCCCTGTGCTGATGTGATGTGGTCCCCCCCAGGACAAAGTAAAAGGAAAGAAAAACCTGTTGGTGAGGGTCATGGTTGCAGTCTTGTTGAGATTCTGATCCTCCTCTGGATCTGACAAGTGGTACCAGAAGTCCCAAACCCCAAGGATTATATATGCTCAGGTTCAGGTGGGAATGCCCAGTACCTCCCCCAGGGCGAGGAGTTTCACAATAGGTGATTTAACTCTGTGAGTCATGGGGTATTTTTGGAGTCTCTGATGGCCCATTGGCAGACATGACCCTTCAGGCTGGATGTGAAGGTCCTGACGTCTCCCTGGTTGGGAGTTTTCACAGCTGAGTCACAGGTGTGAAGACAGAAACATTCCTGTGCCTGTTTTTTAACACCCAGCTTGTAGCCTGAAGGGTCAGGTGTGCCCTGGGCAGCTGGTGCAAATGATCCATTATTAACAGCTCATCAGAAATGACATACAGGGTGCAGAATACACCGTTTGATTACACCCACATAGTGATAAACTGGTTCTGGCCACTGTAACTAGGATGCACTCATTAAACAGCAGGCTTCCTGTGCATTTTAGGTACATGCTAGATTTTATGACTACTTAATTAATTTCTGATTTGATTGAAGTAGATTTCAGAATCTCCATCGGTTTGAGTGGACCAGAATTTCCTCAGCTGTAACAGTTGAATGTGTAAAATAGTGTGAAAACACATATTAGAATCCTATAAAATGCAACAGAAAGAAAATAATAAAATAATCTTTAATTTCTTGTAAGAAGTGCTATCGATACATTTCTCATGTTTTCTTGGAAAGGCCATTTAACTGGTTGAGTTTTGCAGTTAAAAACAGAAACCAGAGAAACTCTCCAGTGAGCGCTTATAAATAGCTGTTCAGAGGTGATCTTTGCAGCATTTCTCTGTATTTTTGTTATAGGTCAATTTAGGTCAATAAGAGGGCATTCTAAATGATACTTGATAATACACAATGTAACATAAACTGTCAATAAGAAACCATGAACCTGGGTACAGTGCCATACCTTGAAACAGTGTGGTGCTCCTGCCCATGGCAGAGTGGTTGGAACAAAGTGATCTTTAAGATCCCTTCAAACCCAAACCATTCTATGAGTCTATGATGTAACTTAATATTTAGAGGTGTCCAGCTTTCAAAAAATGTATTTTCCAGGTTATGAAATCTGGGGGGGTTTTTCCCTCTCTTTTAAGACATCATAGATCTTGTGTGCCCATTCAGCTGATCTCATGATCCAGTATGAGAAAGAGTAAACTTGGTATTCAAATTTGTTTGTGAAATTTTCATACTGTGGTCACATGATTGCCACTCTTGTTAATTATAGGAAGAGAATGCTTTTGGATTAGCACATCAATTCAGAGTAATCAAGAACAGTTTTTAAGGCAGAATCATTCTGGTCTTATCTAAAGTAGTATTTTGAGCTATAGTATGTGTCATTTCACAGCAGATCCACTGAGCCATACAAATTAAAGATACTGTATTATCTTAATCTGTCACCTAATTTTACTCTTTTTACTGGCTACACTTTTATTAACAGCATTACTAACTACAAGGTGTCCTTTTCCCTTTTGTTTATGTTCAGGAAGATATTTCTAAAATAAAAGAATGCTATCCATTAATCCCACCTTCTGCAATCTTTTCAGACTGACTTCTCCATTAATATCCTTGAAAAGTGTTTAGGAAATAAAACAAGAAAAAATGTTTACCAGGTGTTACAACCTGGTCCAGAAACCTCAGACTTTACCAGGTGTACATTTTAATTCTTTCTTCAATTCTTCTAACCATGGTAGAAGTCCTCTCACAAACTTGTGGAATCCAAATGACCTCTCAATTAAGGGATTTAAATTGTGTCATGTTTTAAAAGATCCTAGGTGTCTTCTGGGGAATTCCAATTTATCAATGACATCTGGTTTTGGTACTACAGTTCCAATGGTGCATATTCGTTGCCATCTCGGGGGTGGAGCTTTTCTAGTCTGGTTTCTGCAAAGCCAGTAGTATGGAACTTGGCTAGATTCTAGTTCTTAACAATGCCAGGGTAAGAGCCTTCATCCATTTAAGTCAGATTTCTTGACAGATTCTGTTTATTTGCCTTTTTAAGCTTTGGATCATTCTTTTAATCCCCCAGCTAAATTGTGGTCTCCTAGGAGTACATATCTCCTGATATTTCAGTCAATTTTTGCACAAATTCTACTACAAACTGAGGTCCCCTATCTGGGAACATTCCCAATGGAATTCCATATCAGGTTATTATTTCTTCTAACAATACCTTGGTAATTGCCCTTGCTTTGTTGGTGTGACAGGGAAAAGCTTGAGGCCATCCAAAAAACATGTCAACTAAAACCAGTAGGTATTGCCATCCTTCTTGCCAAGATAACTTAGAAAATCCTTTTACCAGTAATCTCCAGGACGGTTTCCTCTTTTTTAATCCCTAGAGGCTTTTTGTAGGAATATGGGTAGTTTTGTAAATATATGTTACACATTTGATAACTCTTGCCATTTTTACACAAATTTCTTGACCATTCAAGCTATTTTTAATAGCTTCTGTTTCCATGTGTGTTTCTATAATGCTTATCTTCTGCTATTTGTTTCATTACTGTTTGAGGTACTATGATTTTCCTACTTGCTGTTACCCACCATCCTTCAGAATTCAGGGCTTCTAAAGTTTTAGCTAGCTTTTCATCTTGGGCATGGCACTCCAGGGTTACATTTGAAAGTTTCACACATTTTAATGGAGTAACCACTAGGATGCTTTTCTGTGCCATCTCTCTAGCATTTTCATCTGCTAGTCGGTTCCCAACATGAGGTGATGTGTTTCCAAACTGATGAACTTTACAATGCATAAGAGCCACTTTGATTGGTAACTGAACAATATTTTGTTTCATTGTTTAATGACGTCTCCATACTTGACAGGATAAACTTGTGCTGAAAGGAGCCCTCTTTCTTTCCAGATAGCTCCATAGGCATGTACTACTCCAAGTGTAATTAGAGTCAGTCCAGTTGACCTTCTTACCTTCAGAGAATTCTAGGGCTTGCTGCAGAGTGATGAGCTCAGCTTTGTGTGCAGAGGTGTTAACAGGTAATGGGTTAGCTTCGATTAGCTCTGAGTTACTGCTGCATACCTAGATTTCCATTCTCCACACAGAACTGCTCCGATCTGTGAACAGTTCTGAGTCTGGATCTTCTATTGGAGTGTCCCTTAAGTCTTCCCTGCTGGAGTCAACCTGCTCAATAGTTAGGAGACAGGCATGTTGTAGGGCCTCTTGGTGCTCTGGTACAGATTCAAGGAACACAGCTGTGTTCAAGGCAATAGTAGTTTTTCAGTTTCACGTTGGCCTGTTTCAGCAAGACAACTTGATACTCATGCATTTTATTTGGGAAGGTCCAGTAACCCCCCTTTTACTGTAGGACAGAAATAACCATATGTGGAATATGAACAATTATTTTCTGGCCCATGGTCAATTTCCAGAATTCTTGTATTAAAAGGACAGTTGCTGCTACAGCTCTTAAGTCAGGTGGGCCATCCCTTACTTACATTGTCTAGTTGTTTGGAAAAATATCCCACAGCCCTTTTCCATGCCCTCAATCTCTGAGCTAGCACTCATAATGCAAGGTATAAGCATTATGCACAAACAGTTCAAAAGGTTTGGCCAAGTCAGGTAATCCCAATGCAGTAGCTGACATGAGAGCACTTTACAAGTCTCTGACACCTGTCTGGCATTCTGGAGTACATTGTAGTATCTCTTTAGGGTTTCTCAGGGCTCTTATCAGCTTTATCTTCATATAAAGCTCTTATCAGCAGACCATTATTCAGAATCCGTGGCTGATACTAATCAACTATTCCTAAATATGTTCTTAATTCACATACAGACCTCAGCTCTAGACTTGGGCAAATCATCTCTGTTGTTTCAATTCTGGGCTTTTGTAGTCCTTAGAAATTGTGAATTCCAGATACATACCTTACTTTCTGACTATTTGGGCCTTCTTCTTGGGTACCTTGTAACCAGCTTGTCCCAGAAAGTTCAGTAAAATTATAGTAATTTCAATACATCCACTTTGGATTTATATAGCTATCCGTATCACCTACAAGCTGCAGCCAACATGATTTCTTCCTTTTCCTTTTTTCATACTTCCAATTCTTTTGCCAGTTGGTTCCCAAACAAAGTGGGGCTATTTTTGAACCCTGGTGGGGGAACAGTCCATGTTGATTGGGTTTTATGTCCTGTCTAGTGACTTTCCCATTCAAAGCAGAGATTGACTTTCTGTTTCAAGGGCTGTGTAAAGGAAAGCATCCTGAAGATCCAAACTCATCAGATTCCTTAACTGTGGCTAGAATTGTATAAGTATTTGTTACTACTAAGTGCATTGCACTATTTTATTAATAGCTCTTGTACTATTCTGTATTCATAATGAATGTGTGGCTTTTTTTACTGGTAAGATGGGAATACTATTTTCTGACTCAAGTTGCCGCAGTAATACATGTTGCACACATTTAGTAATTAATTCCTCTGACCCTTGTCTATCTCTTAATTCTAAAGCATATTGTTTCTGCCATACCAGTCTGATGTAGGGTGTCAGCTAGATTCTGTCTGTCTCTGCTGCTTTTGATCTCCATGGAATTCCAGGGTAACAGCTTTTTCCACCTCCTCTGGGATGTCCTTTGTTGTGGTTGGTTCTGTAACAGCATAAAATCCTGTGTCAACAGCTTTTCACTATATAAAATTAGATACTTGTATTTGTTAATTTTCAAACATTATCTCTTTCTAACAAAGGCATTGGGCATTCAGGCATATGTAGAAATTGATGTGCTGACCAGTGTTTACCTATCTGGAATTTTTAAAGGTTGGAAAAAATGGCTAATTTTTGCTTTTCCCTGTTGCACAGTGGCATTTACAGTATTTTATCTCACAGCTCTTTTGCATGTATTGAAAAATAATAAACTACCCTTTATCCACCCCAAAAATTACCAGTTCATTCCCCAGTATTGAAGAGTCAGCTGGAGATGCCTCCCCCTTGTTCTTTATCTAATCTATGGTTAATTCTTTATCTGCTGGTTTCTGCAAAATGTCCTTGGTAGTTCATTCCAGATGTCCAACATCTTTCTCAGACTTTGTTCGTAGAAGCAGATCAAAGTCAGTTTAACAAAACTTACAGTCTTAGTACTTTTCCCAAGCTATGTTCTTACATAAGTATCTTATAACAATTTTTGCTGTATGCTGGTTAAAAATGATATAATGCCTAACACAGCTTATGATTAATTAAAACTATATATCAAAATGAAGTAGTAGAAAAGTTGTATTATTTCCCACAGTAGTTCCACTTTGTTCAAAGGATAAAAATACTGTAGAGGAATATAGAGGCTCTTGTGTCATCCTTTTCGTCTCACTAGCAAAGTTATGGGGGAGCAGTCTCAAGCTCATTACTCAATCTTGTACTTACATTCACACTTGTGTTCACTGTTGAATTTTGTGCAGCTACCAGTTTATCACACAGATTTCATTAAGGAAGAAGCCTGTTCAACAAATGCCCTGTTATGTAGCCTCATGAACCAGTTAAGAAAACATATATAATTTTAAGGGGAATTCATCTTCTTTTATCCGATACAACTTGGATGCTGGCCAAGTTTGTCATTATTATAGTTCCACTCTATTAACAGCTGTGGTTCCTTCCAAAAAGTAGTTAAGTATTCCTGTCAGCAAATATCTCCAGAAAATTATTTTTAATATTCCTTCTGTGTGCTTATGAGATCTAATCTATGTCCTGAACTTTCAAAGTGAAATGCATTTTAGGAGATGCCTGCAAAAAGAGAGAGGAATGTTAGACCTTGATGTTAGTGCTGGAGTTGGACCTGCAGGAACAAAGGAGAGCTTGCTTCACCCAGCCAGGTTAGAGTGAGTGCAATGATGTATAGTTTCTCTCCTGGACACTGGCATCATTTTTGAGTGAATTAAGCCAGTGTTTCCTAGGAATAGAGAGATTGCCACCCTGTGCCAAGAGGCCTTACTCTCTTTACATAGGTAATGTTAGGGCTTCAGCAAGAGAGCAGTCTCTCACAATTTGGGTTTTTTTTTGAGAGAAGGTTTTCTGCTATTTAAATCAATTCTTACATACATGCACATAGACACAAAGAAGTATGTACAAAGGTATGCAAAGTGAAAACTTCCTCTTGAGTTAAGTGAAATAAGGTTAGGTGCCTTGGCATTTTTCAAAGGCTAGAGGATTGAGCCTTGAGGATTACGGAAATCATCACCTGTCCAAACTGTAGGCCGTCAGCTTCTCTGAGGAGGGTGTTGTGGGAAACATTATCAAAGACTTTACTGAGGTCCAGGTAGAGAACATCCACAGCTTGTCACTCATTCACTAGGTGGGTAACCTGGTTGTAAAAGGAGATCAGGTTGATCAAGCAGGACCTGTCTTTCCTAAACCCCTGCTGGCTGGGCCTGATCCCATGATTGTTCTGTATGAGCCATATGATCACACACAAGTTAATCTGTTCCATAACCTTCCCAGGCACCGAGGTCAGGTTGACAGGCCTGTAGTTCCCTGGATCCTGCTTCCAGCCCCTCTTGTGGATGTGCATCATACTGGCTAATCTCCAGTCATCTGAGACCTGTTCATTTAGCCAGGACAGATCATGGAGAGCTCCCTCAGTATGCTTGGATGAATCCCATCTGTCCCACAGACTTACAACTATCCAAATGGCTCAGCAATTCATTAACTACTTCCTTCTGGATTATATGAGGTTTATTCTGCTTCATGCCCCTGTCTACAAACTCAAGGACTGGTTTCCCTGAGGATAACTGGTGTTGCTATTAAAGACTGAGGCGAAGAAGGCATTAAGTATCTCAGCCTTTTCCTCATCCTTGGTGACAATGTTGCCCCTCTCATCCAATAAAGCATGGAGATTTTCCTTGACTCTCCTTTTACTGTTAACCTATTTTAAAAAATGCTTATAATCTTTCACAGCAGTATCTAGATTGAGTTCTAGCTGAGCTTTTGCCTTTCTAATTTTTTCTCTACATGACCTAACAACATTCTTGTACTGTTCCTGAATTGCCTGCCCTTTCTTCCAAAGGTCGTAACACCTCTTTTTTTCCCCCTAGTTCCAGCAAAAGCTCCCTATTTAGCTAAAGAAAACAATATTTAATAGTGGAGGAATAAGGACACCACACACAGACCAATGTGATCAAGTGAATCCCATTTATTACACACAGCACACAGTTTATATAGGGTTAAGGCTACATTCTATTGGCTAAATTGAACCTCACACCATCTAACTGCAAACTCTAATTGGTTATAATCCATATCTCACAAGTCCAGTGTTTTGGTAAACTTATCCTGACTGTTTTCAGGTGAACTTCCAGAGTCCTGTGGGAAGCTTGAAGAGTTCTCACGAGAAACTTCTGGGGAGTAACTGAGAGCTCCCAGGGAGTGATTTCCTCCCTACCACTCAGCAGCAGCTGTGGCCCTGTTTATTCTTAGCTGGCAGCTCTTTCAGTCCCACAGGGTCCATATAGATCTGAATTGTTCACATTTCATTTCTCAGTACCAACATTTAGCCAGACCTGTCTTCTTCCCTGACAGCTCATCTTTCAGCACAGAGGGACACCCTACTCCTGCATCTTTATGATTCCTTCTTAAAGTATGTCCAGCCTTCCTGGACCACTTTGTTTCCCAGGTACTCTCTGAACCAATATCATGAATAAGCCAAAATCCACCCTCTGGATGTCTAAGATGGAGGTTTTGTTGATCCCCTTCCTTCACCATGAATCAAAAACACTGTCACTATGCCCAAGGTGGATTCTGACCACCTCATTTCCTACCAGCCCTTCTCTGTTCATAAACAGCAGGTCTAGCGGGGCCTTAGACCAGTAGCCTCACTTACCAGCCACAAAAGGAAGTTGTCTTCCACATGCTCCAGGAACCTCTTGGACTGCCTTTACTCTGCTGTGTTTCCTGCAGACAGCTGTCAAGTTGAAGTCCTCCACAGGAACAAGTTCTGGTGATCATGAAATGTCAGCCAGCCATTCAGAGAATACTTCACTTGCTTCTTCATCCTGGTTGGGTAGTCTGTAACAGACTCACACCAGAATGTCTGCCTTGTTAGCCTTCCCCCTGATTCTTACCCATAGGCACTCCACCTTATCATCACTATCCTTGAGCTCTACACAGTCAAAACATTCCTTTAAGGTAGAGACCCACTCCACAATCTCATCTGCCTCTTCTGTCCCTTCTGAAATGCTTCTAACCATCCATTGCACTCCAGTCATGCAGTCATTGTACAATGTTTCTGTGATGGCGACTGTGTCATAGCTTTCCTGCTGCAGAGTGGCTTCCAGCTCCTTCTGTTTATTGCCCCTGCTATGTGCAGTGGTATAGAGGCATTTCAGCTGGGCTATCGATTTCACTCCCAGCACTAGCGTGCTACCCCTAGGCTCATCTCTAGTGAGCCTGGTCTTATCCTCTTCTGCCTGCAAACCTAGTTTAAAGGCATCTCATTTCAACCTGTCCTACACACAAGCTAATATCCTTTTCTCCCTTTTAGATGTTCCAGGGTCCTGAGGAGGAGGGGGATGGGTGTAATGTGAAGAATATTCAAAATATTCTTCACATTACACAGAATTAATTCAAATATCTGATCCCTGTCTTCAAAATCACCACCACTAAATAACCAAGGAACAAGTTAGTTGTGCTAGACAAAAAATTTTTATGCCATGGAAACTGTGCCCCAGTAATGACAGATGGAAATTACTGTCACCCTGTCACATGTAAGACCATGGTTTTCCATGGCTATAGCTTTTGTAAAGGGAGATGTAGCTTTAGTTAAAAAATGCTGACATCTTCTGACTGGATGAAATAATGCAAAGAGCTCTGGTCATACCCCTCTTATCTATGTTTAGAAGAATGTGTTGCAATTTTAAGAAAAGTGAATGATTGTATTTCCCAGTGGATGCAAATGCAAACTTCTGAAATATGCCAGGCTTCTGAAAAGTCTTAAAAGTTAAAAAAAAGAAAAAAAGCCTTATAATTTTACTGCTGTTCATGAAGATACAACTGTTATTCATGCCATAGTTATTTTTTATTTTCAGGTAGTCTTTGATCAATTGGTCTAACATGTGCTGCCCACCAGAGAGTCCTCCTTTCACAATTTTTTTTGTTGTGACACTACACCCACATCTCATGCATTCTCTTTTCATGCCATTTTTAATATTTTTCTTTCAGTACCCTTCAGGGTTGTCTTTTTGGTCACAGGTAATTGTTACTCAGTTGTATCAGGGGCCTTAGACCTGTGCTCTCTGGCAAGTAGGTGATTGCTGCAAGAAAAATGTTGTGAACCTTATGGACTGACTTTAGAGTTGACTTTCATACCATGAGTGTTGTAGGAAGTGAGTCTTTATGGAAGAGGAAAGCTTGGACACAACAGAGTCAATGAAGAGTTACAATAGTGGTGTCAGTGGACCATGTGCCTTTTCAAAGACACAAGATAGTTAGATTAATATTTTACAGAAGTAATTTCAACTATATGAGCTATTTTGTGTGGTTCCATTAAGATAATATCCTAGCCTTAATAAAGACATTGTTCTGTTAAGTAAAACCAAAACTGAAGTAGCCAGTATTTCATGTGTGACTTTGAGAATGGATTGCACACAACAGAAAGTGATGCAAACACCCATTTGATGCTAACAGAGTCAATTACCTGAGTAATAACACCCTGGAAAATAACAGGTTGTGAGAATACAAAGTTATTTCATCAGATGCTGTTTTCTATTTGACTATCTATAGAAATTACATTTTGTTCTGTTTGAAGTAATTTAGTC
Organism: Sakesphorus luctuosus; assembly: GCA_013396695.1. Classification (NCBI taxonomy): domain Eukaryota; kingdom Metazoa; phylum Chordata; class Aves; order Passeriformes; family Thamnophilidae; genus Sakesphorus; species Sakesphorus luctuosus. The sequence continues at coordinate 36,864 of VWZD01009801.1, forward strand.
TCCATTCCCTTACTGTAGTACAAAGATATAATTAACAGTATATGTGTTTTTAACAGGAACTAGTGATCCATATGTCAAGTTCAAACTTGGAAGAAAAGAAGTATTTAGAAGTAAAACAATACACAAGACCCTCAATCCTGTGTGGGAAGAAAAAGCTTACATTCTTATAGATAACCCAAGAGAACCATTGTATATAAAGGTAAGACACTATCTTATATGTCAAACAATTAGAAGAGCTATTGAAAGATTTTAATTTTGTGATCTTTGTATACTGAAAAATTTGTTATACAATAGTGCATTTCCAAAGATATTTAGAGTGAAAATTATTTAAATTACACCTGTAGAAAGATGATGTCAACATTTTAAAATGTGGATTTTTTTTTCATGTCAGGTAATCATTGTTTTGTATTTCTTTAGTGTGATTTTAGCAGAAGAACATAGAAAGGAAACTGTTTTATGATGATGGGATCCCATTTATTTATGGAAATACTGCATAATTCTGACATGAAACATAACCTGTCCT
>VWZD01009803.1:3875-25594 GCA_013396695.1 Sakesphorus luctuosus
CAGCACTTGTGCTCCACTCCCTTCTCCAGCCTCGTTGCTCTTCTCTGGCCCCGCTCCAGCCCCTCAATCTCTTGCCTCAACTCAGGGGCCCAGAACTCAACACAACACTCAAGGTGTGGCCTCCCCAAGGCAGAGTCCAGGGGAAGGCTCACTGCCCTGGGCCTGCTGGCCACACTATGTTTGATACAGGACAGGATCCCATTGGCCTTCTTGGCCAATGATGGGTCTGGCTTGGATGGAGTGAGTTTTCTTCATAGCTGTCCATATATTAATGTGTTTTAGAGTTGTAGCCAAACCAGCACGGAAAACACACCAGTGTTTCAGCTATTGCTTCCATGAAATCTGGGAACTGCCTTTCATTAATGGTGCAGAAACTTGGAAGGATTTTCCATTATTGGCTTTTATAAAGAGGCTGAAGGTCAGGGAAAGGCTTTGTCAGGCCTTGGCCTCATTCTCCAACCTCTTTAAAAACTTTGGTTCTGAATTCAGCTTTACAGTTGGGTCTGTATCTTAAGTTGTATAGAAGCAGGAAATTGTACATTTCTGAATGAACTGAGAAAATATCTTTTCAGCCATTGTGAACAAAAACAGATTACTGAAGCAGTCAGTAAGTAGCAGAGCCCTTTAAAAACTATTTGTGGGAAGGAAAAATACACAATTCCTTACAATGCAATGTAATCTACCTAATTTAGTTCAGAGACTGATGGCAGGTGTTGTCACCCACCTGTTTTCTGCCACATAGAGAGAAGATAGAGGGTCCCCAGTGCTGTTGACCACCAACACTTTCAGGCAGGTTCCAGTCAAGAAGTTGAATACACGAATCTTTCCATCAGCACAGCCACTGATGACTCTGAGATAGAGGAACTCCACAGACAGAACAGCCCTGAAAACACAGCAGGTAAGGGTTGGCACATTCCTCAGGCTTTCCCAAGGAGACAAGGTCAGCTCTCTCTTTTGTCCTGGAGGAGATGCAAAGGTCTGGCTCCTTCAACAGGCTAAATGAGGAGCTCATCAAGATACTCAAAAACTGTAACAGAGAAGTCCTTCAGAATCACTCCACATCCAAATCAACCAGCCCGGTGCATCCTTCTACTGGAAGGTGTGCCTGCCCATGGCAGGGGGTTGGAATGAGATGATCTTTAAGGTCTCTTCCAACCCAAACCATTGTGTGATTCTATCATAGAATCATAGAATGGATTGGGTTGGAAAAGACCTCCCAGATCATCAAGTCCAACCCTTGGGCCAACTCCAGTCCCTTTACCAGATCATGGCACTCAGTGCCACGGCCAAGCTCACTTGAAAAACCTCCAGGGATGGGGAATCCACCCCCTCTCTGAGCAGCCCATTCCAATGCCTGAGCACTCTCTCTGCAAAGAAGTTTTTTCTGCTCTCCAACTTCAATTTTTCCTGGCAGAGCTTGAGCCCCCCGTGCCCCCTTGTCCTATTGCTGAGTGCCTGGGAGGTACTACAGTCCCCACAGCAACCAGCCTGGTTGTGGCCATCTGCTGCCTTTTAAAATTCAGTTTCATGTAGGAAAGTCAAAGAAAACAGTATGATTCCACAATTTTCACAGTTCTATATACAATTAAAGTATTAGAAAATGGCAGAACATACAGTTGGTCAGGTTCAACATGGAACTGGGCCACCTCCAAGACAAGACAGTCTGTTCGTGACCAGGCAGTGTGATACATGTGGCACATAGTTGGGATCCTTGAAATACTGGACTGTTTGTAAACAAGTGCTTGTGGATTTGCATTTCAGATTGTTGCAGGTCTTAATTGAGAAATGCTGGTTGTGATCATGTGGTGCCTGAGACAGCCTTTAAGATGAAAACTGTTGAAAGTAAGAATATTTCAAATACTCAGACTGATAATTAAGGCATTTTCTTTTCCTATAAGGGATGCATTTTCTTTACAGGTTCAGTACACTGCTGAATACAACTTGAAACACATCTGATTCCTACTTGGGATGGAAGAAGGCTATTAGGTGTCTCCTAAGGTTTCCCAGCATGCTCCATCCCAGGACAAATCCATCACTGCTTCCTGTGACGAGGTGCCACTGATCAAAGGACAAGCAGTTCACTGGGCCTTGGTGCTTCTCTAATGTCTGCAAAGGAAAAGGTGCAACACTGTCAGCAATCTGCATGCAAATCTGCTGAGGTATCTTGTGGTATTCAGGGCACCAGCCCTATACACTGGATTGTTTTATTGGGTGTTACTGTACCAGTGCACCCTGTGGATAACTCTTGTTAGTTTTATAGTCATTTAAAACAAATATTATGGGCTTGTTTCTGCTGATGAGCTACTAGCATGGAATTAACATCCATTTTCCATGTTTATCATGTGTGATAAAGAGATGTTACTGTACCAAGACCTTTGTGATCTCTGGAATGTTCACCCAGGAGGAAAGAGATTGGGCTGCCCTGGCTACAAGGGAAGGGCCAACTGCAAACTGAGCTCAGCTGGGATGGGATATCTCAGATCCTCTCAGTTTGCACCTCTCTTCTCCATAGGTGAAGAGCTTCACTCCTCTCACAGATATGGACTGATAATAATTTTGGACGCCTGATAGGTAATTCATGGACTCTGGCCTCAATCCAGAGTTACCCAGCTGCTTCAGCTTTAAAAACAGGCTCTGAGAACAAGTTTCACATTTTGGGCCTCCAAATTTTGATACCTCCACATTTTAATACCTCAGCCACAAGTTAGTCAAGCCCTCCCACCCTCTTTCCAGGTTCTGAATGTTTGTACCAGAGCAGAGATGAACTTATCTACAGAGAATGAATAATCACAGAATCATAGAATGGATTGGGTTGGAAAAGACCTCCAAGATCATCAAGTCCAACCCTTGGGCCAACTCCAGTCCCTTTACCAGATCATGGCACTCAGTGCCACGGCCAAGCTCACTTGAAAAACCTCCAGGGATGGGGAATCCACCCCCTCTCTGGGCAGCCCATTCCAATGCCTCAGCACTCTCTCTGCAAACAAGTTTTTTCTCATCTCCAACTTCAATTTCCCCTGGCAGAGCTTGAGCCCCCCGTGCCCCCTTGTCCTATTGCTGAGTGCCTGGGAGAAGAGACCAACCCCCACCTGGCCACAACTTCCCTGATGTGGCACTTCCAGACAGTGCTGAGGTCACCTCTGAGCCTCCTCTTCTCCAGCACAAACACCCCCAGCTCCCTCAGCCTCTCCCCACAGCACTTGTGCTCCACTCCCTTCTCCAGCCTCGTTGCTCTTCTCTGGACCCGCTCCAGCCCCTCAATCTCTTGCCTCAACTCAGGGGCCCACAACTCAACACAACACTCAAGGTGTGGCCTCCCCAAGGCAGAGTCCAGGGGAAGGCTCACTGCCCTGGGCCTGCTGGCCACGCTACTTTGGATCCAGGCCAGGATGCCATTGGCCTTCTTGGCCACCTGGGCACACTCTTGGCTCCTCTTGAGCTTCCTGTCCCTCAGTCCCCCCAGGTCCCTTTCTGCCTGGCTGCTCTCCAGCCACTCTGTGCCCAGCCTGGAGCGCTGCAGGGGTTGGGGTGGCCAAAGGGCAGGACTCAGCACTTGGCCTTAATGATGGGGGTGAATCAACAGTTATTTGTAAGTCAGTTCTTAAATTATTTGCAATTTCTTTTATTGGTTTAGACTTCTTTCTTGGTTCTTTTGGGAGCTTATTTTCCTTTTTAGAGAGTTTTTGTAAAAGCAAAAACCAATGATAAACCAGCACAGAATTTTGATCATTTAGCACAAAATTATCCACCTAAGAAGCAACTCACCTTGATCAGAGCCCCTGTATCAGCACACCAGACCTTCACCAGCCCTTTCTCACACCCACTGACCACATGGGCCCCGTCCATTTTCACTGCCCACACAGCACTGTTGTGCATCAGAGTGTTGAGACATTGCCCACTCTTCAGGCTCCACACTGTTAGGGGCAAAGGGGAGAAATATTAAAAATACATCTGCCCAAATCATGAGTTTCGCTGAGTACAACATGAAATAAAAAATACCATTGGAATTACAGTCACAACTTGTACCTGCAGCTCTGTGTGGAGCTGAGTGTTGACTTAAAGAGTATAATTGCATGGCAAAAAACCTGAAAGTAAGTCCAGAAAATAGCACATCTTTTTCATGTTTATTCTACATGGAAACCTCTGGCAAAGCTGAAAGTTGATAGAACTTGCCCAGGAGTTGGTCTGGCATTATAGCCACATACCCAAATAAAAGCAAAAATACTGAGAATTTAGTCAAAAAGACAACTAGAAACTGTGTGTGTGCATGTGTGTCCACAGCTTTGGCTCTTCTGGAAGCAAAGATATGGGACACTAAAATTCACCCTCTGACTTACACACTTCCTTCCACACTCACACATGCCTGTGTCACACTCATTCTGACTCTGTGTGCCCTGCCCATTATCCTCTCCTGTTGGCCTTTGGCTGAAAGCTCCTGGTCTTGGCTCTCACCTTTCACCATCCCATCTCCAGCTCCTGAAACAAACTGCTTGTTGTATAAATCCAAGCAGGTGATCATCCCATAGTGACCATTAAAGATTTTCAGACAGGCACCACTGTGTATATTCCAGCATCTACAAAGCATCAACCAGAGAGACAGTACAGTGATCAATTTAAGTGATGGATTATTCACCTTGTTCATTAACAAGATACTCAGAGAGGTTGTAGATTGCCCAGGGAGTTGGGAGATGCTCCATCCCTGGAAGTGTTCCAGCCCAGGTTAGATGGAGCTTGGAGCAACCTTGTCTAGTGGAAGGTGTCTCTGCCCATGGCAGGAGTGTTGGACTAGAAGGCCATTAAAGATGCCTTCCAGCACAAACCATTCCATGATTCCATGATTATCTTGTGCTTAATGTACCCAACTCTTCTCTCACATACACAAGGTTAAAATCAGGAGTTGTTCCACTAAGGTTTCAGAGAATTTGGAATTATCAAGTTAGGCTTAGTATTAAAATTTACCCATATAGTTTTATTCTCCCTAGATTTGCCAAGAGACTGGTATCCCATGGCAGAGCCCCAGCTCACCTGATGCTGAGATCAGAGCCTGCAGTGAGAAGGAGCCCTTTCTCCTCACTGAGGTAGAGAGCTCTGATGCTCCCAGCCTGGCCACAGAGCAGAGGAGGCACTTCCTTCACTCCTTGCACTCCAAGCAGCTTCACTCTTTTGTTGGCAGAGGCAACAGCTACCAAGTTTCCACCACTGTAATGGATTATTCTTCTTTTGTCTGATCTGGATAAGAAACAGTGACTGAGAAGAGCTTTAGCCAGCTGCAAGGTACAGCAGCTCTGAAGCCATGACAGGCATTTCTCTGGTGCCCAGCTGAGCAACCTGATGGGCAAAAGTGGCTGAATCCTTTGCAGGGCACCACAACCACGGTCTTAGTTCTGCACACCCAACTGTGTATCAGGAGGGTGGGCTTAAAGAGGGGTGAGGGCTCCTCCCAGCCCCATAGCACCATGGATCCCTAACCCTTCTGCTTTTAGAAATAGCTTCTGTTGGTATCTTTAAAAAAAAATGGATTTGTCAAGGAGATTCCTTAACACTGATGCTAAGAGACCCTTCTCCAGCCATGCATTCTCATAGAAGGCTCACAGGGAGTGGACAGGTTTTCTGAAGCTGCTGTTTGGCCCCACAGCCAGGCAGGCTACTCACTGCTCCATGAGGACATGGGTATTATAGGAGTCACAGAAGACATTTCTCTCTTCCAGCTTGATATTGTCAGTTTTCAGATTATGATAGGCTGCATGCAGAGTGACTTCCTCTGTCTGCTGGAAAGAAAAATAGGGAAAAGTAACTCAGGGAGGCAGAAATGCAGGATTATTCAATAGAATCAAACATACTGGTCCCCATCACAGTGATGGCCAAGGGAGACACAAAGGGTTGCTAAGGAACAGCCAGAGTGCAGGAAGCCCTTGGTTAGTCAAGGGTTGCCCCCATGCCACATTCCATGGCAAAAATTGAAGCCCTGAGAGCTGCACCCTTTATTTAGTGGGAAGAAGGCCTAGCCCTGGCAGCACCCCTGGCCTCAGGGCTGTGTGTACAGCTGGGGATGCATGAGGATGAGGCAGCAGTTTGGGAGTGCAGGCTCCCTCCCATGTGAGAAGGTGCCGAGCAATCCCTGGTCCTTACGAATTGCTCATGGTGGGGCCAGCCAAAAGCAGGAACGGGAGAAGAGCAAAGCAACTCCAAATTCACTGTCCTGTCTTCCAAGACTCGTCCTCCTTCCTCCCCAAATACTGAAATGCAGGATCCATGGAAGGCAAACAGCTTCCAACATACCTTTGATTTTTGTTTCTGGTTGGTGTCTTTGTCTTCAATGGCATCACCCTCTTCATTTAACTGCGGAATTTGCACAATGACTCTTTTAGCATAGTTTGAAATGGTTTTTCTAGGACACAACTCCTGGAATAAACCAGTTGAGGCAACAATTACTGCAGAGCCCACACAACAAGGGAAGCTGCTCATGTGCTGATGCTTCAGCATCTCTATGGGATGCTGAAGTTACATGCAAAGTTGAGCTGCACACGCTGCTTTGTTGTTGTTTGAGACCTGCCTTGCATTTATGACTTTGTCTATCTGAGGTTTAACTTCTTGTGAAAAGTAATTACTTTTTTTTTCCCAAACTCTAGTGTTAACCTTTTAATAAGCAGCAAGATCTTGAGCACATCTCATCTTTGGTAGGCACTCAGTTGGTTCAGAACCCAAACCCACTGAGATGAGAGGCTCTCAAAACACCTTGGTCAACATTTAAGATTCATTTTTAGCATGTGAAACCTTCCATGAAGCCTTTTTTGAAGGTTAGCTCAGAGCTGAGTGTCTGTGCTCACTTCACAAATCAAACCATGCGCAGACTCCAAAGTGTCTCTTGGGGGATGTACCTTTACACCTTGCGCAGTGTATGGCAGGTCCTGCTAATCAGGACAAGCCTTTCCTACTAGTTCTGCTTTCCTGTGTTCCAGCCACCACCTCCACCTCCTCACAAAGACACTGCATTTCCATTGCCCTGTCTGGAGCAGAAAAAGCTCATTTCTGAGCTGCCTCAGGGAGCTGTGGTAGCTCTGCCCAATTTCCACCATCTCTCAGAAGTCCAGTATTTTCAGTGAGACCAAACTCTGCTTTCTTGATGACAAGAATGTTTTGATCCATTTTTGGAGTCACAGGTTCTCTAAAGGTCAGTAAAAGCTGTTATCTTGTGCTTACTTGAGACAGTGTGACCTGGTAATGTGTTTTTGCTCTGCAGGTGGAGGAAGAAGGGACTGGGAGAGTTGGGAGGCAGCCTCTAGCACAAGTATCTCCAATGGCTTGGGCAGCAACAAAACACCCTCTTTTTAGAGTGCATAATAATGGCAGGAGCCCAGGGGTCATACCTTCAAATACAGGAAATCCTTCTGCACTGTCATTCGACGCTCACGTTCCCTCTTGACCTCTCCAGCCAGAAAAGCCCAGTGACTGTTCACATCACAACATGCACTGAGGGAATTTTGATCCAAAAACCCTGAGAAATTAAAGGGACAGAATAGCTAACACCTATCCACACTAGAGACCATTCCTTCCCTTAGGGGAGACCACCCCTGGAAAATCAGAGCAACTTTACCCAGGATGTACATGGAGAGCTGAAGTGGCAGGCAGCGAGTGAAGTCCTGGGATTGGCTGACTTCAGAGTGTGACTGGAGAGATGCAGGAACCATGGTAGCATCTTGATCAGCTAAAAACATAGGTGAGTTGTCCTCTGCATCAGGACCCTGCAGAACTCAGTGTTTTGGGGCTAGGAGCATGTTGTTGGTAGTTGAGCACCAAGCAGACAGAGGAATGCACAGTCCAGTCAGTGCCACACTTCAACACCCTGCAGTGCAGGGCAGACACCAGCTCATCCTCAGAGGATCCCTGGTCACTCTCCAGCTGAGCCAGGTGAAGGGGACTACCTGTTTGTCCCATATTTTTAAAGAGAGTAAATTTAGAACTTCTTTATGTGCTATTTGGGACTTAAAGGGGGGATTAGGGGGAGATTTGGCTTCTTGGGAAGGACTTGGACACCTGGAAGAGAACAACAGCCCCTTCCCCAGGAAAGCAAGCCCAGAGCCTCCTGCTCTCAGGTGCACATGCTGGACCTCCCAGGGCACCCCAGGGGCAGCAAGACCTTTCTGCACTGACACTTTCTGCCTGAGAGTAATCCTTGTTTATATGTAAGCCTAACCCTAAACCCAACCCTAAGCCACCCTGGGAGTAATCTTTGTCTATATATAACCCTAAATACCAACCATAACCCACACTCTAACCCTAAGCCTGTGACTAATCTTCATCCATATGTAACCTTAAACTTGAAGCCTAACCCGAACCCTAAGCCTAACCATACCTAACTCTAACCTTACCCTACCCATAATCGTACCGAGAACCAAATTTCCTAACCCAAACCCTCACCCTCTGCCGAGTGTCCAAAGGGACCGCCCCAGGCCCCGAGCCCCGGCTCGGTGCCGCTCACCTGCCCCCCCCATCCCGGCTCGGTGCCGCTCACCTGCCCGCCCTATCCCGGCTCGGTGCCGCTCACCTGCCCGCACTGTCCCGGCTCGGTGCCGTTCACCTGCCCCCTGTCCTGGCTCGGTGCCGCTCACCTGCCCGCCCTATCCCGGCTCGGTGCCGCTCACCTNAGAGAACAACAGCCCCTTCCCCAGGAAAGCAAGCCCAGAGCCTCCTGCTCTCAGGTGCACATGCTGGACCTCCCAGGGCACCCCAGGGGCAGCAAGACCTTTCTGCACTGACACTTTCTGCCTGAGAGTAATCCTTGTTTATATGTAAGCCTAACCCTAAACCCAACCCTAAGCCACCCTGGGAGTAATCTTTGTCTATATATAACCCTAAATACCAACCATAACCCACACTCTAACCCTAAGCCTGTGACTAATCTTCATCCATATGTAACCTTAAACTTGAAGCCTAACCCGAACCCTAAGCCTAACCATACCTAACTCTAACCTTACCCTACCCATAATCGTACCGAGAACCAAATTTCCTAACCCAAACCCTCACCCTCTGCCGAGTGTCCAAAGGGACCGCCCCAGGCCCCGAGCCCCGGCTCGGTGCCGCTCACCTGCCCCCCCCATCCCGGCTCGGTGCCGCTCACCTGCCCGCCCTATCCCGGCTCGGTGCCGCTCACCTGCCCGCACTGTCCCGGCTCGGTGCCGTTCACCTGCCCCCTGTCCTGGCTCGGTGCCGCTCACCTGCCCCCTGTCCCGGCTCGGTGCCTCTCACCTGCCCCCTGTCCCGGCTCGGTGCCGCTCACCTGCCCCCTGTCCCGGCTCGGTGCCTCTCACCTGCCCCCTGTCCCGGCTNGATGTCGAAGTGCCGAGGGATGTCGGAATGCCGAGGGATGTCAGAGAGCCGGGGGATGCCGGAGTGCCGAGGAATGCCTGGGGATATCGGGGTGACGGGGGATGCCGGAATGCCGAGGAATGCCTGGGGATATCGGGGTGACGGGGGATGCCGGAGTGCCGGGGGATGCTGGAGTGCCGAGGAATGCCTGGGGATATCGGGGTGACGGGGGATGCCGGAATGCCGAGGAATGCCTGGGGATATCGGGGTGACGGGGGATGCCGGAATGCCGAGGAATGTATGGGGATATCGGGGTGACGGGGGATGCCGGAATGCTGAGGAATGCCTGGGGATGCCGGGGTGACGGGTGATGCCGGAGTGACGGCAGCCCGTTTGGGATGGGGTCCTGCAAGCAAGAAAGGACAGGGCACCCCTGGACCCTTTTCCCCAGGAAATCGAGCCCAGAGACACGGGGTCTCAGGTGCACATGATGGGCCTCCCAGAGCACCCCACAGGCAGCAAGACCTTTCTGCACTGACACTTTTTGCCTGGGAGTGATCTTTGTCTATATAATAAGCCTAACCCTAAACCCAGCCCTAACCCTGAGTGTAATTTTAATCCATAGATAACCCTAAACACCAATCCTAAGCCAAACCCTAAGCCTAACTGTACCTAACTATAAACCCTAACCTTTCCCTACCCCTGACCCTAACCTTTCCCAAAACCTAACACTAACCCTGATGACTCTAAGCATAACCTTAACACTAGTGATCCTAACCCTAAGCCTAACAATAACCCTAACCCTTACCCTGTACCTTAACCCTAATGAATGGAAACCTAACTCAACATGAATGACCCTAACCTTAAACTCTAGCCCTGATTGTAACTATAACCTTAACCCTAATGACCCTAAGCCTAACCCTGTTCTCTAACTCTGATGATCCTAACCCTAAACGCAGTGACCCTAACTCTGACCTTAACCCTGACTCTCACCCAAATGCCCCTAACCCTAAGGAACCTAAGCCTAAACCTAGCACTGAACCTATCCCTCATCATAATGACCCTAACCCCTAAGCTTAAACCCTCACCCCAACCCATAACCCCATCCCTATTTTTTGGCTCGTGTGGCAATAATTAGTGCTCATTTTGCGTTTGTCAAAATCAGGTTTGAGATGCTGTGCCGTTGTTTTCGCTGCAGGCGGCGGGATGTGTGTGACGGTGCAGTTGGTGCGTTTGTTCTCTGGGTGACACTGTGGTAAGTGTTTAGTTGTCATTCCATAGTTTGTCCTGTGAGAGGCAGCGCGGGTGTTCCCGTGCCGTTGGTGTGTTTGTTCGCTGAAGGGTAATGCTCTTTGTAACGCTGTTTAATTGTGGTTTCGTCGTTTGTGCTATCCACAGAAATGGTTCATGACTTCATATGGTTAACATGTTACTTTTTTGTGGCTCTGAGATGGGCTCATTTGGTTAAAACTTGGTTGTAATAATGCCAAGGTCATGGGTTCAATCCCCTGTGTGGACCATTGACTTAAGAGTCGGACTCGATGATCCTTGTGGGTCCCTTCCAACTCGGAATAGTCTGTGAATATTATCTGTGAATTAGGTGCCTAGTGTGTGTATGGGATTTATCGCTGCGTGTAATTAGTTATTGATTAGTGACTGATTTGGGTATGTGAATGAATGACTGCTGTGAATAAGTGGGTGTCAGGAGGGGGTTCATGCTGAAGTTGTGCCTTCACCTCCCAACACTGAATATGGATGAAGGCTCCTCCCAGACAACAGGAGGGACAGAGGGTCTTCTTGCCTGTGGAGTGCTTTGGGAAGCCCATCATCTGCACCTGAGACCCTGAGGCTCTGGGCTTTCTTTCTTGGGGGAAAGGTCTGATTTGGTCATCTCAGGAGTCACACATGCATGTAGAATCAGAGTATAAAGCCTGGTTCATCCATCATTTTTGAGAAGGCAGGAAGATTAACTAGGTCCCTGGTCTCACCTACCTTCAGCAGGGCACAGCTACCCCTACCTAGGACAGGCTCCCTGCTGTCCCCCTCCCCTCTTTTGCAGGGAGCTGCAAGCACCCCAGCAAGGCAACACCCACCAAAACCAGCTCCAAGACCCCCGTGGAACTCCAATTTTCCCCTTGCCCTCCAGTCCCAGGCTTCATAGAGACCCCAAGCTCCACTGATGGGAGAACACTCTCTGCAAAACCCCTCATCCCCCAGCCAGGGGGAACAGGAGGGCTGGGAGCACATCCCACCCTGCTGGCTCTCCTCAGACACCCCCAGAGTTACTCTACCAGCTGCACATGGAGCTGATCTGGCACCTGAGGGCACTTGCTAGAAATAAATATTGGTGTGAAGGACTTGAGAAGCACAGCCTGGTGCTGAGACAGCAATCTCAGTGTTTTTGAAAGGTAAGAGAATTAAGATGGTTCAGCCTGGAAGAGGCTCCAGGGACACCTTAAAGGCCCTTCCAATATCCAAATGGGCTCCAAGGGAGCTGGAGAGGGACTTTGCACAAGGGCCTGGAGTGACAAGTCGAAGGGGAATGACTTCAAAATGACAGGGCACATGGTTAGATGAGGTATTTTGAAGAAATTCCTCCCTGTGAGGGTGGGCAGGCCCTGGCACAGGTGCCCAGAGAAGCTCTGGCTGCCCCATCCCTGGAAGTGTCCAAGGCCAGGTTGGACAGGGCTTGAAGCAACCTGGGCTGGTGGAAGGTGTCCCTGCCCATGGCAGGGGGGTGGAACAAGATGATCTTTCAGATCCCTTCCAACCCAAACCATTCTATATTATTTTTTTATATCTATTCTACTTTCCCACACAGCCCTCCTGAGACACAGCTCTTCTGTGCTGCACCTCAGCCTTTTCATTGCAAACCTGTGCTCTTTCTCCAGCTGCTGATGGAGCTCAGGTGGCTCTGTCTGTCTGTCTGCCTGGGAGCCCTCTCCAGGCTCAGAGCCGTGGGGATTAGTGTTTGGAATCATGCAGTAAACTCCTGAGGATGCACAAGATTCATCTGAATATTAAAGCCACAGAGGTGAATCAGCTGAAACAAACTGCATGTTTTCCTGGCTCAGTCTATTCTGGGACATACAAACACCTGGGAAAGGTAAAGATGCCCCAGGAACAGATATGGAGCTGAATGCTGTACAAGGGAGACTTGCACTGGGAAGAACTGGATGCAGTGGGAAGCACACTGGGAAGAACTGGATGCAGTGGGAAGCACACTGGTCTCCCAAGGCACATTGTGATGCTCACTGCTGAAAGGAGGGTCCTAGGCCATCACTGAGGCCAGGCAGGGTGGGCAAGTGTCTGGACCATTTTTCCCTTTCACAGGTATTTAAACACAACTCTCCAGAGGAGGTAGTGGCTCTCCCTTCCCCACATTCCTGAGTCATTTTTTGCTCAGTGCTCCCTTCCTGTGGCACACGGTGGGAGAAGCTGTCACTGTCCTGGCCCAGCCTTGCTTGTCCCTCCAGGTCACTGCTGGGTTTGTCTCTGCTGTGCTCCCAGTGCAGTGACCCAGGAGGAGACACTCCTGACAGAGACTGAGAGAGTTCAGGAGTGGCATTGTGGCTGGCCACAAACCTGCTGGCTGATAATTTCCCATCAAACTCCTTTCTGATGGAAAACGAATGAGAAAATACGAAACACACATTTTTTTCTGGAAAGATTTTGGGGCTCTGCTTAGGGTTTGGAGGATCATCAACTCAAGGTGTTGCTGTTGTTGCAGATGTGGGGTTAACTCCTCCCAGAGCTCCTCTGGCCTCTTCAGGGCTCCTCCAATTTGTGTCTTGCTCTGAGCACCAGCACATCTGGCAGCACACAAGCACATCTGGCACAGGCTCAGCCACCACACCTCTGTCCGAGAGCACTCAGCTCTTGGCAGAGCAAGCTGGCCACAAGCCAGTTCCCAGCAAAAGATGGGATTCCTCCTGGAGAAGAGGGTTGGAGGAGAAGAGGGAGGAGGTTTGGGTTCGGTCCCTGCAGAGGAAGGAGACACTCAGCAGAGGGAATGAAATGGTGTCAATGGAGAAGAGCCTGCACTGTCCCACCCCACCAGAACAGAGCATTTCCCAGTCCAGCCACTGGGTCAGGATGTGTTTGGGCAGGACTGACAGGAACAGCCAGGACCTCTGCACCTGCTCCCATTTTTGGCCACACAGCAGGACAGTTTGCAGGTGTCAGGCCAGGGATGTTCAATGCCACCAGCTGGGCTCATCCCAGCCAGGCTCTGGGGGATGCTGTCCCACGGCCACACCTCTCACCAAATCTCTCTCACATCACCAAAAAGCAACTGACATTGGATCTCCACAGCCCTGGGATGCCTCTCTTCCAATATTTTGATATTTTCCCCCTGCCCCACACTGCTGATGGCCAGAGGGGTTCCTGCCCCCACCAGCTCTGCAAACACACTCAGCCAAAGTAATTTGGAATCCCAAAGGGATCTGAGAGAAGAGGATTGTGTTGGCTGGAGGGCAACCCACAGCAGGGCCAGGAGCTTTGTAGCTGAGGCCAGGAGGTCACTGTGACTCACTTGTTTATCCAGTCCCACCCCATCCCATCCCTGCTCTTCCCATGGATTGCTCCAAATTCTTGGCTTGGCTGCCTGCAAGTGGGGAACTTTGCTCGTGGGGAGGTGATGGAGTGGCTGGAGTTCTGGCAGGGGGGTGAGCAGCCTCTTTGTGATTGACACTGTTGGGTTTTTTTTCCATGGCAGCCAAACAATACAAAGAAATCACTCAAACAACAGGAAAAGAAACAGCCCTGGGGATCAATCTGAGCTGCAAAGTCTAAATCCAAGAGAAAATTCCCACTTCTGTGGGTGAGCTCAGGCAGAGCCTGTGGCCACCTGCCTGGACATTGGGGGCATTTCAGTGCAACACTTGTTTCCACAGTAGTGTTTTTGAAAGATGAATGTGTCTAATTAAACAAAAAAAAAGTAATTATATTTTATTATATTTATACTTCTAAATAATTATATATTATGTTTTCTATTACATTATGAACTATTCTATATAAAATAGGTTAAAATATGTATACATTTATATACTTTGCATTTTATATGATTATTCTATTTATTAATTTATAAATTTAGATAAGCAATCTATTAATGTATAGATGTATTTTATTTGTTTATATTTTAATAATGAAATAGAGGAAACAAACAAATCACCCCAGAATTTGTGACTCCAGGTCACCAGACAGGAGGTTTAACAAGAAATAACTCCCAGGAATGATGAAACTTTGCATTTGTCTTCTTGAACTCCTTGATGGAACTTTGCTTTGAGTTTCTCTTTGTAACATGAAAAAATATACCAAAAGACCCAAAACATGGTGTTGGTGTAGTGACTATTGTCAAGTGTGCAGGTAAAAAAAGAGAAGGTAGAAGCTGTCAAATAAACTTTAATCAGCTGATCCACTTTGCCTGAGGGCAGGTCAGGAGGGAAAAGCCTCAGCACTTTGTGGGACTTGGACCTAAACTGAGTCCAAACCACTTCATATGGACCCAAATCTAGTGGTACTTGGTCCTTTTTTTGCTGGCTTTCTTCTTAGGGCTTTTGGAGAGCAGGGGTCTCTGGGGAAGCAGAATGCTGCAAGGCTTTGGGATCCCTTCAGGAGCAGCTGGTGAGACCTTTCTGCCCCTTTCTGAAATTAAAACAGCAGGGTAGTGTCTGCTACAAACCCACATGGAAAGACCCATGTGACATGAACACAACCCCCAAACTTCCCTGCCTTTCTTCTTGCACCCTTCACATCCAAGCCAGTTTTACAGGAGATTCCCAGATCCCACCTTGGGCATGAAGCAAAGCTGCACCCACAGGTTTCCCTGATACCCTGCTTTGCTGCATCTCTGCTGGCTTAGACTAAGCTGTTCCACTTACACTGAGGCAATTAATGTTATCCTAATGCCATTTTACCCCATCAGCAGCCCAAAGTCTCCGAGGTGCTCCACTCACCTGAGGGCCTCTGCCATGAGGAATGAAGGATGAATAGACACAGCTACAAACCAATTCAGCCTCTCCCCCTTTCCCCTCTGCCAGCCCAGGGGTGAGGCAGCTCTGGAGCCACTCACTGCATGACCCAGACTGGCCAATGACTAAGCTGGGAGTATTTTTGGTTGCTCTTAATAATGCAGCAGAACTCAGTGCATCAGAGCCTGGCCCTAATTACAGGGTGAGTGCCATTTGTCACCACTTTGTTCTCCTCTCACTGCAATGTGATACTAAAGCCCCTGTCACACCCCTGGTGGGTCATGTCTGGGGTTTGGCATGAGATGCCTCAAGAAAATCCAGTTTTACACCGTTGACCAACCCTGACCCGCCCTGGTGTGTGGGAGAGGCACAGCTTGGTTTGTCTTGGTAATAAAGTGTGGGGTTTTTGGTTCCAGGGCTTTCTCCTGGTGTGAGGTAAGCAAAGTGGCCAACACAGGATCACTGGTGGCCGATGAGGAGCCAAAAGCCAAAAGGAGGTCAGATGTGGCCAACCTGCCATCAACCATGACCGTCTAAGGGTCAACAGTGACCAGCGTGACACGATCAGCAGCCAACGTGGGGTCAACAGGGACCGTCTTGTGGTCAGCCACGATCAACCTGTGACCAAAAATGACCATCTTGGGGCCAATGGTGGCCAGCATGACATCTCTGGAGGCCAACATGGCATCACTGGTGGCCAGTGAGGACCTAGAAGCCAGCGAGAGGTCACCAGTGGCCACTTCGGGGCCAACACAGACCAGTGTGACATCAACAGTGGCTGTGATGGGCAAAGCAGTGGAATTGTGGGTGCTCATTGGAGATGGATCTCATTGGCATGTTGTGGGCTCAGCTCCTGGTGTGACCCTGGCAGCACAGGCACTGGCAGTACAGGCACTGAGCAGTGCTCTGGGCTTTAAGGTACCTGCAGGTCCAACCCCGCACCCTCTGCGTGTTCAGCACTGGAGCAGCATCAGGCCCTTCCTTCATCTATCTACCCACTGCAGTTACACCAAGCTGACAGCTTGGCCAGGTTTTCCATGGCTTCCTCATCCCAGGAGGAGGATGAGGCTTTCTCCAGTGCCAACACACTTCTGGTCCATGAAACATCTCAAAGGCCTCTGGGAACCCTGTGGGGCACTGGGCATGGGTCCTACTGCAGATATGAGAGGCAGCCAGGTGGTTCTGTGCCCCACCTTTCCAAGCAGAAATGTGTCATTCCAGAGGAAGATGAAGTCATTCTCTTTGATTCAATAAATGTCATCAAACACCTGCTCCTGGTCTACCATGGTTTGAATTTTCCCCAAGTGGCAGCAGTGGATGGTCAGTACAGTGGTGGCAAAGCAGAGCAGAGCACAATCCCAGCATTGGGAACAGCCATGGGAAGGGTAATGGTTAATCAGGGACTGCCAGTCTTCACTTGGATTCCTTCAGTGATTGGCAAAAAAAGAGACAGACGTTCTGCCTGTTAATCAGAGTTTGCACAGAAGGCAAAGGAATGCAGGCTCTGTTTGAAATGCCTGCAGGATCCATCCCTCTCCAAAGCAATGCACATCACAGGTGGACATGCCCTGAAGGTCGCTTGGCCTGAGAGCTGGTGTGGAGACAGCCCAGATATCTATTAACCCTCGGCTGGGACATGTGCCAGATGGAGTGTGGTCCTGCTCCCCAGGCACAGCCCTGCTGCCACAGTGGAATCAGACAAGCTGGAGGAACCACCTACAGTGCAAGTCCATCCCCACTGCAAGGAATGATCTCCAGCACCAAATTTGTGATGGAACTGAAAAATTCCACTAAACTTTCTGATAGCACTTTAGTTTCTAATCTTCCCCCTGCTTGACTGTGCCAACCATCCGATGTGTGTCAGGTGTGAAGAGTGAGGGGTGGCCGTGGGTGCACCAGGCTCTTCCCATACAGCCCCTGCTTGCTTAATTACACAGCACCCATTCATTTATTCCTCCTGCAATTCCCTGGAGAGCAGGGCTGGCTGCAGCAGAGGGGGCTTGGTTTGTGCTGCTTGTGGTGGGTCTGGATTAGGGACAAAAATTCCAATTCCATGCTCTGAATCACTCCAGGAAAAGAGCCTGCTGCTCTCCGTGAACCCTCACTCCTCCTAGGACCAGGGTCCCACTCCCAGTTTTCCATAAACATGGTTCTGTCCTTAAAAAATGTTTGGAGAGGGCAAATCTTGCACTGTGCTCATGGAAAATGAGCTGAGCTTTACCACACTCCCATTTTCCCAGCATCCCAGCAGGATGTTAGGGAGTTGTTATGAAAATCATCTAAAGGATGTAACATCATGGGATGTCTTCTAACAGCTGCACTGCCCTGAAACCTTCCCATCCTGCTGTTCACCTTCCTGCAGTAATCATGGAGAGGAGAAAAGAATCCCCCCCTTCTCCTCTGCTGCCTTTCAAACACTCCACGTCCTTACCCAAGAACACGCTGCTCCTTTGCTTCATGTGTTCCTATTTACCACGTCCATAAACCTCATTAAAACCTGTTAATTCCAAGAATGGCAAAAAATAGCACTTGCACTTGACACAACGGAGAGTGATGATCACATCCTCCCAAACAGGTCTGGGAGAAATGCACCCTGGGATCTGAGCTGGTGACTTGGCACTGGCACCATGTCCCTGTGGATGGGACATGGTCCCTGGGGATCGGGAGCTCCTCTGCTGGGGCTTTTCAGCTGGAAGGGAAACACCTTCCTCTGCATTTCTGTAATAAGTACCAGATCCTGGGGTTTGGGCTTGCAGCCCACAGAAGGCACAGTGGGGCTCAATGTGCCTTGTGCATCCCTGCAACCGAGAGGTGAGGGCTTTGGGTTGGGGACAAGGGGCTCTCACCTCCTCTGTCCTCCTCCACCGTCAGCCAGGTCCCCTATCCCAGGGGATTTAACCCCCACAGTCTGTACAGCAGGGAGGGAACAGGAGGGAGCTGGACCCTTCATGGGAGCCACCAGCACGGCCCCAGGCAGCATCATCACTCTTTACTAATCCAAAAAGGGGCAGCTCCAGGGCCATATGCCACGCGGTGGGATGGGCACTACAGAGCCAGGTGAGCAGATGGCAGGTGGAGCAGAACTGCCCTTCCCAGGTGCACAGACACGTGCCAGGTGCAGCAGCCAAATCCAAGTGGGAATGGGGAGGAGAGGGATGCTGCAGGCGCCCAGGCATGGCATCACAAAGAGCCCTGCTGCTTGGGAATTTGCTCCTTCTCAGTGCCCTAATGATTATTTACACTTGCACAGGACTGATGGAGAGCCTGGTGCCTCCTGGTTCTTAGGGAATGGTGGAATGGAATTGAATGGAATGGAATCCTGCAGAGGATGAAGTAGCAGCTCAGCCAGGATAGAGCAGGGATTTGGGAATGGTCACAGGGCAGTTGGTGTCAGCTGGGTTTGGACAGGCTTGATTGGGCAGGTGGATGCCCACCAATCCAGGGCCAAGAGATAGGACCCCATTGTGAGCTCCTTGATTGCCTCCTCTGCGCCTTGTCTCCCTTTCCTCCTGTTTTCCTGCTGCAGGGATTGCAGGCACCTCTTCCATCCTGCCCCTCATTATCTCTGCCTCCTGGAACAGAAAACAGGCAAATATGATCAAAGCCCTTTCACAGGGAACTTATCAGCTGCAGGAGGGTCAAGAGTTTCATTGCTACTGGGAGAGCATCCCTGGTGCTCATGGGGTGTCAGCAGCACAGCAGAGGCTGTGGCTCCTGGTACCTCCACACCACAGTGCCCACCAGATGCTGGGAAGAGGCGGGGGGGGATGTGACATCTGCTTGTGACACATTTGGGGAGCATGCCGGGTCACAGGGGGATGGATGTGGGTCAGGAGGAGCCTGTGCTGCACCTGAGGGTACAACCAGGCTAATGTCTGGCTCATGTCAGGGCTCTTGACTGTTAGATGGTTTTCCACTAAAATGGGCTGCTCTGATGCTAATTTGCTTTGACCCATCTGGGCCAGTGCTATCAGATCTTGGAGGTTCAATGGCATCAAGATGCTGGGCATGGATGGGAGGGACAGCTCTGTCAATGTGTGTACAAGGAGAGAGGATTAAAGCCAAGTTGGGGTGGTCAGATTGACCTTATTGGCACCACTGTGTTGGTGATGGCAAGAAGATGCAACCCTGACATGGTGTTTTGAATCTGCCTTTGGGCCAGAAGAAGATGTGCATTGTTAATGTGTCCTACAGGGATTATCCCAGGGTTGTGTCCATGAGTGTCACCCTTCCTGCTCCAGTGGAATACTGTACACCATCTCACTGACAGTGTCTCAAAGATCCCATAGTGGGAACACAGCTCTGAACCATGCAACTCTTTGTCCCTCTTCAAAGGAGCCAAAATTCCCTGTCTCTGCCCCCAGACACCCATAAAATATCTTTTTTTCCATCCTGCAGTAACTGTGCAATTATAAGTGGAAAAATAGGTAGAGCAAGTGCTGAGGCTGCACCTGCTGATGCCAAGGGAGATGCCAGAAGCTCCCTGGCTGCAAAGTGTTCCTGGATCCTAAGGCAGGTTGTGGGGGTGTGATGCACCAACAGCATCACAGGGAGGAAAGGCCCCCCTGGGTGCAGGCTCATGCCCTGCTTCTGTGGGCACAGTCCCAGGGCAAGTCCCCAAACTGGGCATCTTCAGAGGCTTTGGGTTCCTGCAGCAGGAGCCCAGATCCTTCAGCCCCATCCTGCTGGATGAAGGTGCTCAGGGCAGGCTGAACGGAGCTGGAGCTGCTGCTGGGGTTGCTCCTGGCATCTCCCAGCCCAGCTAGGGAGCTTGGCCACCTTCCCATCCATCACAGCAAACCTGTGGTATGCAACCTCAGCCCCTTAAGACAATGGCTAAATTTAGTGGCAGATGTTTGTAGGAGCTCTGGAGCATCCTCCTTGCTGCTGGTCTCAGGGCTCCTCAGCTCAAACCACCCCCCGCAGCAGCCCAGACCACCCACCAGCCTGTGAACTGTGAAACAGGGATGTTCTCCCACTTGTCCTTGCCCTCCCACACTGGGGTGCATCATCCTGGAGCAGGCAGGGAAATGCTGCTTCAAGGGATTGTTTGGACTGACCAAAACAGCAGCAGCAGCATCCCATCATCTTTTTGGGGGGGATGACCACCAGCCCATGGGAACTGCTGACTACTGGAAAATCCCACTGGTCCTGAAAGAGGCTGTAAAAAGCCTGGAGCACCTTTCTAATCCCATTTTTCTGACAGGAAGACAGGACGAGAGCAGTGGAGTGGTGAGGGAGCAGATGCTTTGCAGGATCCACCAGCAAGCATGGAGTTCCTGACCCTACTTTAGCAGGGTGAAACATGGGCATATGGAATAGATCTGGGAGTCAAATCAGAGCTCACAGCCTGGTGCAGGGACTGCCCTGGTGCTCTCCTGTCTGAGCTTGGTGACTGCCATGAGACAGAGAAGCCACTCACTGTGTCTCCAGTCATCCCTGAGGGTTGGATCCAGATGCAGGACGGGGAGGTTGGGATGGGGAGGATGCAGCTTCCCATCAGGATTGTCACTGGGGCTGTTACTGAGCAGGTTTCACATCCTCACAGGGATCAGTGCTGCAAATTCTGTTTATTCCACACCAAGAAGCTCCAGAGCAATTAAATCAATCAAGTGTCCTTCAAACCAGGAGTGATGCCAGCATGGGCTGAGCAGCTCTTTTGGGGCTGAGTGCCCTGCAGGCCCTGGGCAGGCAGGGAGCAGCAGCCCAGGTTCCCTCTGGGGGGTGCAAAGCTTAGGGGGCACAGAGCAGCCAGACAGAGGGTCTCCCAGCTGGGAGTGGCTCCTGCTGCCCTGCCCGGGTCTGCAGCAGGGCCCAAATCCGGCTCATCTGGCACTGCCCAAACAGGTGCTGTTTGAAACTCCCCCAGCCCCGAGTGCCCCAACCCCGGGGGCTCCGGAGAGGAGCGATGGGCGGTGCCGCGAGAGGAAGCCGGGCGTTGGCAGGGAGTGCCCGAGTGATGCTGAAGCCGTGCCAAGCGATGCTGGGGCTATGTTGGGGGGTGTCAGGGGAATTCCAGGGGGGATGCCAGGAGATCCTGGGGGTTGCTGGGGCCATGCCAAGGGATGCCGAGGTGATGTCAGGGGGATGATGGAGAGATGCTGAGGCCATGTCACGGGATCTAAGGGGAGGCCAGGTGATGCTGGGGCATGCCAGAGGGATGCCGGGGGGATGCCAGGTGATGCTGAGGCCATGTCAAGGGATGCTGAGGGATGCCGGAGAGGATGCTGGGGCCACGCCCATTGATTTCGGGGGATATCGGGGAATGCCGGGGGGGATGCCCGGCTCCGGGCGGGCTCCAAGACCCCCCGCTGCCCTGCAGACCCCACCGGGGCGGGCGTCCCCGGACTACATTTCCCATCTCCGCCGCGGCCGGGGGCGGTGCGGGGCGGTGCGG
Source organism: Sakesphorus luctuosus (assembly GCA_013396695.1). Classification (NCBI taxonomy): domain Eukaryota; kingdom Metazoa; phylum Chordata; class Aves; order Passeriformes; family Thamnophilidae; genus Sakesphorus; species Sakesphorus luctuosus. Next base: position 25,551 of record VWZD01009803.1, read on the forward strand.
GGGGCGCGGAGCGCAGGCGGAGGCGCGGAGCCGCGCAGGGGCGG
>VWZD01009803.1:32003-56193 GCA_013396695.1 Sakesphorus luctuosus
TGCTACCCTGGCTCCCTGCCCATGCTCTGCCAGTCTCACTGCCCTCATCTCACTCTCCACCTGCACCCTGTGTTCCTTGCCCTCTCCCTACCTGCCCCACTGCCCTGATTCTGCACCCCACCTGTGCCCTGCCTGCCCAATGCCACTCCACAATGCCCACTGTCTGCCTGCCTCATTGCCCCTCCTCTGTGCCTGCTTCCTGGCCTGAGCCCTGCTTGCCCCACTGCCCCTAATCCCACAGTTTGCCTGCTCCCCTGCCTGCTGCCCTGCCTGTGCCCTGCCACCCCCTACCCCACTTACTTCCTTGCTCCCTGCCTGCCCCACTGCCCCTGATCCTGTGCCTTGGCTNTGGCACAGGGAATGTGGTGCTGGAGCACGGTGTGGGATCATGAACAGGGAAAATGGCACAGGGAATGTGGTGCTGAGTGTGGTGCTTGAGCGTGGTGTGGGAACATGGAACAGGGAACATGGCACAGGGAATGTGGTGCCTGAGTATGTGGGAACATGGAACAGGGAACATGGCACAGGGAATGTGGTGCCTGAGTGTGGTGCTGGAGCACGGTATGGGATCATGGAACAGGGAACATGGCACAGGGAATGTGGTGCTGGAGCACGGTGTGGGATCATGGCACAGAGAACATGGCACAGGGAATGTGGTGTGGAATCACTGCCAGAAGGTGGTGTGGGGAGGGTGGCACAGGGAACGTGACCCACGGGTCGTGTTGTGGGAATGTGGTGCCGGAGCGTGGACAGACCAGCGTGTGCCTCCCTTGGGGGAGCAGCAGGAGGAGGTTGTTTTGGGGACAGAGCGTGTGATTTCCTCCTGGCATCTGCACTGGGCCAGGTTCGCTCTCTGGACACTCCCAGCAGATTTGCTGTCTCCGGGGAGGTTTGGCACATCTCCCACCCGCACGGGAGGGATGTCCCCATGTCCCCCCACCCCCGGGGGGGAGACGTGAGCCGGGCACTGCGCGCACGCCCGCCTTCAAAATGGAGCCGCTGACACGGCGAGGAGCATCCTCCTTCCTGCATCCCTCGGGAATGTGTGGGCAGTGCCAGCTCCCTGCAGCCCAGGGAATGGGGCCAGCGGCCCGGGGGCTGCTAAACCCCTAATCCTCTTAGGGCTCCCTGCTTGTGACGGGCAGCTGGGATGCTCCGGTGGTACCCGGCTCAGCTGCCTGCAGAGCTGCTCTGTTGCCACAATCTCCAGGCTGGGGTTAACGTGGGGAATGTGGCCCCCTCTTTGCTGGGAGGGGGTGGCTGGATCCTCCTCAGGGACCATCCTCTTCCTCAGCCCTACTCTGTTGGTCCCCATCTCCATCACGGGCTGATGTTTATCCTTCTTCCCACTGTGCAGTCCTGAGCAGTCATCTCCAGAGGACTAAGGAATAATAGATAGGATTAAGGAATAATAGATGAAAATAGGGAATAATAAAAGGAAGTAGGGAATAATACATGTAAAAGTGGAATTATGCGTGCAAACATGGAATAATATGTGCAAATGAGGAATAATTAATGGAAATGAGGAATAATTCATAGAAACAAGGAATAATAAATGGAAATAAGGCATAATAAGGGGAAATAAGGAATAGTAATAGAACCCTGGTGTGTTGTCTCCTCTGGGAAAGGCTCACTGGGGTACAGGTACCGTAACTCTGTGGGGTCTGCAGTGTCAGCACTCCTGAGTCTGGGGCTGGGGACAGCCAGGATGGATGCTGTGCTGGGACTGAGGTCTGTGGAGTTGTCTCTTGGGGGAAGATGGGAGCATGGTGGCATCCAGCTGGTGCAGCTGGTTTCACCTGGCCCAGAGGATTCTGCTGGTTCCCCCACCAACACAATGGGGTGGGCTGGGGGACAGTGGGGACACCTGCCCAGCCACCCTGTGGGGTGTGCAGAGGGAAGTCCCAACCCCTGGTGGATTTTCCTGCTTTTGGTGATGCAATTTTCTTTAAAAAAAATGGAAGAAAACAGGCAGCTGAAGGGAAAACCCTTTCCATGGGTCTGTCAGGTGCCAGAAAGGTGACAAGCAGGGGTCAGGCAGGAGCAGCCCTTTGTCACCAGGGTGGCCACAGCTGGCACTGGGTGGGGGGGAGTGAGTGACCATCTGCAGCCAAGGGACATGGGTCAGGGTTAATGTTGGAGTCAAGGTCAGGGTCAGGATTAAAGTTAGAGTCAGAGTCAGGGTTTGAGTCAGGATCAGAGTTAAGGTCAAGGTTAATTTTAGGGTCAGGATTAGAGTTAAGGTCAAGGTTAATGTTAGGGTCAGGGTTAAGGCTTGAATCAGGATTATAGTTAAGGTAAGGGTTAGAGTTAGGATTAGGGTTAGAGTCAAGGTTAAGGTCAGGATCAGGATAAGGATCAGAACTGGGTTTATGGTCAGAGAAGGGGCAGGGTCAGAGGTAGGGTTAGGATCAGCTGAGGAACCTGACTGTGTCCTTTCCAAATCCAGTCTGGAGCTCCATGTCCCGGGTGCTGTCACATCCCTTCCCAGCTCCACTTGGATGCTGGGAGCCAGTGGGGACCTCCTGTGCCCCCTGGCAAGAGTGGCAGCCCCCACAGGTGCTGGGGTGCCCAGTCTGTCTGCCAGGACCAGCTGGAACATCCCCACACTCTGCTGAGCCCTGAGCACAGTTTTTATTTTATATTTTATTTTATTTTGGTCATTTCTCTAATAGAACGAGCTGGGGGTGCTCATCCCAGCCCAACCACATACTTGGTACCCAGCCTTGGGGAGAATTGTTGTGCCCAGTCTGAAAAGGGCCATAATATTTATCTCCATGGGCTGGAAAAAGGGGAGAGAAATCGGTAAGTGGCTGTAAAACATTCTGAGGATGTTTTCTGCAAAGTGCTTTTATTTTTATTTGTGTTTATTTATCCATCCCATCTGGGACTGAGCTGGTGGGAGCTCCACCCCAGGTTCTGAGGGGATGGGATGATGGCATGAGGGTGTTACCACCCACTCCAGTGGCCCAAACAGCCCTGTGAATTTTCCAGAATTGGCTCAATATGGAGTTTTTTTCCATTGGGATTAAAACAGGCACTTGCACCCGTGTGCAGAATGGCACAACTGGGTTCCCAAAGGGCACAATGGGCATGGAGGACACCAAGGATCATGGCAGCAGCTTGGAGGGGCTGGATTTTCCTGCTAGTCCTTCCTGACCATCCCACGCTGTATCCCCATTCTGGGGTGGCAGCTGTGGCATTTTGGTCTGGGTGTCACTTTGGTGGTTCTCAGGGCAGATGTTTTTTCCAGTACCAGGACCTGCACATCAATACAAAGCCTGTAAACACCAAGGGTTTCTTCTTGGTGCAGCAAGAACATTCTGCAAGAAATAAGGACATTTCATTCTGCTTGTACCGAATAAGGACAGAGGGAATAAAAGCAGCACCACCTGGGATTTTTCCGATGAGATTTGCAGGAGGGAACAGCACCCTTTAAATAGCTGGGTTTCCCATCTGCACTTTGGGGTGCCAGGGACTCGCTGCCAGCAGACCCCCCTGGGAGTTTTGGCTCTGCCAGCAGTGCCAGCAGCATCCCTGCAGCCTTGGGGATATTTTTATCCTCCTCACAAGGCGGCAGCGCTGACAAACTGGAATATTCATGGAGCGGGCTGAAGGTTTTGTCCCTGCTCCAGCAGCCTCGGGGCCATGAGCTCTGCAGGGGCTTCTCCATGATTTCTAAATGAGGATCAAAGCCCGGTCAGGATGAGACCCTGCGGAGGGACGTGCCAGGAGCAAAGGGCTTCATACATCCCATGATGAAGACACAGAGAGCTCGCAGCTGGGAAGAGGGCAGGACATGAGGAAAAGAGGTTTTTTGCCTTTAAAACTCTGTCCCCTGTTTTGCTTTGGTTCCTTTGGTTTTCCCAGCTGTGGGCAGAAGGATGACAGAAAGCTGGACCAGCCTTCCCTGCCTGTTTCATCCAGCTTTTTCAGCCTGGCTCGACTGAAGGCGGGCAAGCTGCCAGGGGCTGAGCCCTGGCACTGGGACTGCTGGGTGGGCATCACTGCCTTTAGGTGCAGGTTTGGGACACGGGGACTGTCCCATCGTGTCACCCCCCGGCAGGACAGACCCAGGCAGCACTGGAGGAGGCGCCAGCAGGGCCATCTCGCTGCATCTCGCTGGATGTTGCAGTCAGAGTTGTCTCCCTGAGGGATCTGAGCAGCGATTTGAGGATATAAATATTTGATGTTTTGCTTCTTGCCTGCTAAAAAGGCACCGGGAAGAAGGCACAGCTCTGGCTGGGCTCGGCAGATCCTGGTTCTGAACGGTTGGACTGTGTGTCCCCAGGGATGTGGTGGCCAGGAGAGCTCAGATGGCGACAGAAGCTGAGGATGGCAAGGTCCTTGGACCAGCATCCAGTCTGGATTGTGATGCCCCACTCTTCCAAGGGTTTCCTAGATGGCACCCAGGAGGCTTCCTCCTCCCTCTGGCACAAGCAATGGATCCCCAACGATTTCTCCAAGTTTTGTGGTTGAACCTCATCTCACCAACCTCACCTCCGGGCTCTGGGGCCTTGAGGACCTGGATTTTTTCCCATGGATGCCAGGCAGGTGCGGCAGCACCGGAGGGACATGAGGCAAGAGCAGGATGAGCCAGGCACCATCCCCACACCCACCTGGGATGCAGGGCAGACACACTCGTGGGAGTTAACGTTGCCAGCACGGGACAGCCTTGGCTGGGTTTTCAGATCTTCTCCTGCACTCAGCCATGAGGTTATTTTTAGGCTGGAGCAAGGAGAATCAGCATTGGTAATTAAATAGTGGTTAAATATTTATGGATAGACTGGAGGGATGATTGGCCATGGATGGGGTGAAAGGGGTATTTTGGGCAAGAAGGGTGGGCAAGAAGGGTGGGCAAGAGGGTCCTCAAGGCATCACAGACATGCTCTGCCTCTGGAGATACACCCTTGCTCCTGCTGTCCCCATGCCAGGTGAAGCACTGCCCACCAGCCAGGCATGATGCTTTTCCCATTCAGAGATAATATTGCTGTGAAATCCTTGTCGTGATTGGAGTTTTGCTGGCTCAGGGTCAAATACAAGGCCAGCAGCTCCTTGTCTTGGGTGGCTGGAGCATCAGAGAGGGACAGTGGTGGGGACATGGGGTGGGTGCTGGAGATGGATGGTCCAGCCAGAAGGAATTGTCTGGCATCAGCAGATGCTCCAGGGAAGCACTGACTCTGCTGTACCTCCCCAGGTCAAGACACTGGAAAGTCATGTATTTGTGTGGGAATCAACATAATTTGCTTGATTGGTGTTGATTTCTGCTGGCAGCAATTAGTTTTTGCAGAAGCAAAAGCCTGGCCACACAGTGGCTGCATCCCTCACTCGTTTGCTCTGACTCAGTATTAATTGTCCTTTTTCTCCCAGCTCCTTGCAAGGACTGAGTGTCTGGATGCTGGCTGAGGAGTGCCTGGGTTTGTGCTGGGAAAAACAGCTCCGAGGTGGAAATCTGGAGAGGAAGGGGAGGAGCAGGCTTTTATTTACTGAAAGGAAAGAGGAAAGAAAGCACTGAGAGCTGGTGATGCTGACTGCCTCTCCAAGGGATGCTCCCACGGGATGCAGGGATCTCATAGAGCATGAAGTTCTGGGGGATTAGAGACCAGCCAGGGAAATGGGGGGTCCCTGCACCCCTCCTTTGGGTGCTGTTCTTTGCTCAGAACACCTTGCATGGTCAAAACCCACTGTCTGGTTCCCTGGGGAAGTCGTGACCTGGCACAGGAGCACTGTGAGACATGGAGATGGAAATATCCACATGAAAATAAAAGGGTGTAAAGCATTTCCCAGAGCTGATCCTTGCTTAAACTGGTTCTTAGAGAAGGTGTTTTGCTGGTGCCACCAGTTGCCTGCTCTGATGGTTGGGGGGTCCAGCTACTGGATCACTCCTTCCCACACTCCAGACCCTTGAGGATTGTTCAAGGTCTGGTTTTGGGATAGGCACAGATGGGCCCTGAACCCTGCCAGGGTGTGAGGAAGGGGGACTGATGTACCCCAGGATACAGGGGTCTATGTCCCTCTGTTCCCCCTTGGGGCTCTGGAACCCCCAGGAATTCCTTTGATAGTGATTTGGGAAGGAGATGGCTTTGTGCAGGCAGGAGCTCAGCTGCCTCCCATGGGCAGGTCCTGGGATCCCCTGGGATTGGGATGATGATCAACCCATGGCAGAGGTGGAATTCAGGGATCTGTGTGGCCCCTTGGCCAGCTGCATCCCTGCTCGGCTCTGGCTGCTTGTACAGGGGCAGGAATGGGGCACAGAGTGGGCTGGGATGGATTGGGGGGACTGGGGAGGAACTGGAGTGGTGCCAGGAGGGGCTGGGGAGAATGGGATGGGCTGGGAAATGGGCTGGGAATAGACTGGAGGTGTGCTGGGGATGGACTGGGGGATGCCAGATTTGGATGGAGAGTGGTGGGGATGGATGGGGAGCTGCTGGGTATAGACTGGGGGGGTGCTGGAGATGAACTGGGGGGTGCCAGGAAAGGCTGAGGGTTGTTGGGGAATGTCTTTGGTGCGTGCTGTGGCAGAACTGAGAGGGGATGAGGATGGGTTTGGATGTGCCTGGAGAGGCTGGGGGTTTCCTTGGTTGGGAGCAAGATGCCAGGCTGGAGCAGGGAGAGCATCTCTGCTGGAGCCAGAGATGTTTCCCAACATCAGTCACATCCAAACTGGTTCCTCTTGGCACTGTTGGTGGGTTTCTGCAGGGCTGCAGTTTCAGAACTTTTGTGCTTTGGGCTTCAAAGTCCTACATGGTCTGAACTCAGCTCTGGAGAATAAATCAAAGCTCAGGCTTCTGAATCCAGAGGGTTTTGGTGAGTGTTTCTCCCTAGGGGTGAGAAGCCAAGGCAACAGAGTTTGTGGAAGGCACAGGGACCCTCACCCATCCTTGAATGAGACATTGGTTGGAGCACAATATGGGAGGGAGAAGAAAGCACAAACCAGGATTTGTTGAGCTGAGTGGAGATGCTCAGGGCTGTGAAGATGCTGAGGGCTGAGCCTGCTGGAAATGCTTTGCCAAAATCCTCAGGGACATGCTGCCATCCATCCCACTACTCCAGAAAATGCCACTGGGTGCCCCAGGGAAATCTCTGGATACCAGGGATGTGGCACTGGGATCTCCTTGATCATCTCTGACTAACAACAAGGGCTCAGCACCTAAAAAATACCCTCCAAGGCAGGCAGGATGGAGCCAGAGTTGTGCAGCACAGTCTCCATCTCTCCAGCTGCTCCCAGGCAGGGTGTGCCTTTGCCTCCAAGTGTCACTGTCTTCAGGCTCACAGGATGGCTCATAAAACCATATAAGCTCCTGTAAAACCGCATTAACTTTGGGCTGAGACTTTAGAAACGTAAAGGATATAAATGGATTTTTCCTGGAGGCATTAGCAGCGTGGAGCTGGAGTGCAGTGCCATGTTGGAGGAGTGGGATGATGTTAATTTGTAGTTTTTACACATAAAATCTCCACGTGGAGCTTGGGCTGAGCGTGTTGGGCTTTTGGAGGTGCCACTCTGTTCTTGTGCTGCTGAGTAAGATTTGTAGGTTCTGTAGTGCTGCCAGCAAGACAAGGATAGAGACTTGCTCTGGGCGGAATTATTTGTTATTTTTGGTGTATCCCAGCACCAGGCTTTGCAGCCAGAGCTCTCTGTGGTGCCTGCTGGTGGCATCACCTGTAGGATGCAGGTGGCCCGGGGAAGGAGACTTGTTGCCTGTTTTGGCTGTGGAAAACCACTCTGTGGTGGCTCCTAGAGCCGTGTTTTACCCCGTTGTGCAAGCCAAGGTGTGTGAGCAGGGTGATGCCTGGCTCTGGATGCTGGTGCCCAGCACTGGCAGGATGTGGGACCCAGCTCCCTCGGCCATGACCAAGCCCCACCCACTGCAGCCCTGCCACATGCCCACTGGTGACTGTGGTGTGTCCCCAAGGCCACTCAGAGACCTCAATCCTCATCACAAGCGGGAGGGCAGGGGAAAGCATCCCAGTTCCCACAGATGCCAAAACAAGGCAGGGAAGCCCAGTCTCCTGCTGTGTGCCCATTGCTCTGCCACGGCCCTGGGCAGCTGTGCTGAGGAGCTCCAACAGCCTCTTTGCTGATTCCCATCCGTAAAATGCTGCAGCCTGTTTTTTCCCCCTTTTTGAAGCCAACTGAATCATTGGCAGGCTCCTCAACCTCCCTGAGCATCCCAGAATGTGCAGGGCTGGCACGGGGGGCTGTGCCAGGGGGTTGCTCTCCATTAAAGCCTCTGGGATTTCTCACACTGAGGATGTGCTTAAGAGCAGATCAAGGCCAGATTTTTGTTATTCTGTTTGAAACATTGTTTTCTGCTTCCCAAATACACCTCAGAGCGTAGCACCGTTTGGGTTGTGGATGCTGGGAGAGAGACCTGCCAGTGCAGGACCATGGGATGTGCAAATCCCGTCCACCAGCCTGGCTGGAAGAGGAGAAAATAAATGCAAAAAAAAATATCACTTTTTATTTTAAAGCTCCGAAAGGATTCCTGGGCTGCCAAGGGAGCAGCAGCAGTGCCTGCCTGTGGCTGTGCAGCACTCACCTGACTCGCTGCCTCCTCCCACTCCTTTGGGATGCTAAATATATCCCGAGCCGGGCGGGGGAGCAGCAACGGCCCTTCTGTCTGTGCCGGTGGATATTTGCTGCTTTTTTCCCTGTTTGTGCTACTTCTGTGGTGTTTCCAACCCTGTCTAAATGGAGTGAAGGTGATTTGCAGAAGAGGAGAAGCCGAGCAGCTCTTGCTCCCGGCGGGCAGCGCATCACTCAGCACTTCTTACTGGTGTTCTAATGTGCTCATTTAAATCCTTTTTTTTCCCAATTAAAACAAATAACTGGATGCTGGGACAGCGTTCATAAACAAAGCAGATTTAATGCAGTTGATTTGATGAGACACTGGCACAGGGTGCCCAGAGAAGCTGTGGCTGCCCCATCCCTGGAAGTGTCCAAGGCCAGGTTGGACAGGGCTTGGAGCAATCTGGGCTGGTGGAAGGTGTCCATTCCCATGGCAGGGGGTGGAATGAGATGAGCTTTAAGGTCCCTTCCAACTCAAACCATTCTGGGATTCTGTGGTTTGCACTTTCTAAAAGGCTTTGGTGGTTGTATTTGTGGATGAGCCGCTGCCATGCTGGGCTCCCTCTCTGAATCTTGCTCTGCCTCTACTTGCTCCTTATTTCCACTGTTTCAATACTTCCTTCCATCTCTCCAAGCTGAGAAACCAGCTTGGATGGCCAAAAGAGACCAGGGCTCAGGAAATAAAGGTGCTTTTTACAGGATGAAAGCAGCAAGCTTTCACTGTTCATTAACGAATCTTCAGGGACTAATTGGCTGAATCACAGCTCTGCCTCAGCACATCTTGACAGAGTTCATTTTTCTAAGCGAGATGATGCATCGACATTGCTAAAAACCCTGGGAAAACGAATAAATGATGCGGAGTGTGATGGTTTAAATGAGCCTGAGCAGATGTGGTGAGGAGCAGCCGCGGGCTCTGCGGGCAGGATGCTGCGGGTCCATGCGAGGCCGAGCATGGTGGGTTTGTGTCTCCTGCATCCCCAGTGCTCCTTGGTAGCAAAGACAGCGGCTGACACGAGCTGTGGAGCGGTAAATCCATCTCCAGTGAGCAGCAGGAAGGGTTCTGGCGAGGCCCTGGGCAGCAGCTGCCACCTCCCATCCAGTTGCTGCGTTGGTCGGAGGAGGCTCAGTCGTGCGGACGGGCTGTGTCCTTGGAATCCCCAGTGCTGAGGGTGTGCACAGCCCAGGGAGCTTCTTTGCTGTGTAGACACACCACCTCCCTCTGCAGCACTGCCTGCCCTTCTGGGAATTTAGCATCCCTGTTTTGCTGGGGACTTCTACGGGGACACCCCCTTGTCGCGGGGGAGAAGCTTTCGTGCCCTCATGAGGTTGAGAGCTTTGCTGGCGGTGGTTTGTGCCGCCGGTAGGGTCTCCCATGCCAGACAGGTCTCAGCTGAAGGGTCAGACAAAGTGTGTCCACAGGCAGGATGGGCTCGCTAGCCGTCTGGCAACCATCCTAGGAGAAGGACAACTCCAACCCCAAACCCGGGCAGATGGAGCTCGCTTAGCCCTGTAAGGCCATCCATCTAAGAGAAGGATACTCTAAGCAAACCTACATCCTGAGGACTTCACTGTCACCGTCCAAGCTCGCTCGGCCGTGGCAGATAAACCTTAGGAGTAAAGGGTGGGGCCAGTTCTGCGCACGCTGTGCCTCACCTAAAAAAAATCCATTGCACAGGCTCGAAGGGTTCACCCACATTACAAAGCCCTGTAGTGACAGGCGAGGGTCGAAAACGGCAGGTGCTGGAAGCCGCAGACCCAACCCTGCATGCAGGCGGTTCAAGCGTGGGTAGTGCCCTTCCCAAATCTTCGTTCGCGAAGCCTAGCCATGATGATGATGATTTGCTGGGGATGATGGAAAAATAAGTGGGAGATCAGCAGTGGACCCTAAATGGTGTGGTACAGGGCAGTGAGACACAAAGAGGTCATTTCTAACCCAAACCATTCCGTGATTCTGTTATTTACGCTTTCTAAAAAGGCTCTGGATGTGATTCCTTTGCTGTTTAGGAGATGAGCCAATGGCTGATGAGGTCAGAAATCCTTTAATCACACCTGAATCCCAATGGAAGAGCACATTCCAGGGTACAGGGTGTGCAGCCAGACACTGCCACGTGTGCCAGACCCCTCACCAATGCCATATCTTCTTTCTTGTCTTGCAGAGCTGAGAAGACTGAAGTGCTGAGTGAAGATCTCCTGCAGGTGAGGTCCTCTGTGGCTGGTCTGACCCATTCCCAGGGTGTCCCTGGGAACATGGACCTGTGGCTGCTGGATGTGTCAGCAGCTCCGTGTCGGTTGGTTCCGCAGCATCCCACAGGAATGAGATGGGTTGGGAGGAGGAGGAGGGGGTTGGGAGCATGGGAAGCATCAGTGTCTCCCTCCCACGTGCCTCCTGGCCATTTCCCAGCCTGGTTTCCAGGTCAGCTGGAATCGGATCCAGTCTTGTCTCTGCCAGGATGGCAACCTGATCCAGCCTGCCAGATTGTGGGCGCCTGCTGCTCCGTATCCTGCCCTGGGAAAGGGGCATGTGACAGCAGGGGATGGTTCCCAAAGCTGATGGATTGGGTGACTTCAGCTAAACAGCCTGAGCCAAACCCCTCCCATGGTGCCTTGGAGCATTGGATGTGATGCTCAGGTCATGTCTCTTGGCTTCCTGCACGCCCTGGGATGGAGGTGGCTGGGAAAGTACCAGCAAAAGGACGTGAACTCACAAGTCCATCACCAAATTCATAGAATCATAGAGTGGTTTGGTTTGGGACCTTAAAGCTTGTTTTGTTCCACCCCCCTGCCATGGGCAGGGACACCTTCCACCAGCCCAGGGTGCTCCAAGCCCTGTCCAACCTGGCCTTGGACACTCCCAGGGATGGGGCAGCCACAGCTTCTCTGCCCAACCTGTGCCAGGGCCTGCCCACCCTCACAGGGAAGAATTTGTTCCTAATATCTAACGCTGCCCTCTGTCAGTGTGAAACCATCCTCCCTTTTCTTGTCACTTCAGGGCCTTGTCCAAAGTTCCTCTCCAGCTCTCTTGGAGCCCTATTAGGCACTGGAAGGGGCTCAGAGGTCTCACTGGAGCCCTCTTTTCTCCAGCCCTTGGAACATCTCTGGCTCTGACAATGACAATTCTTACATCTTTTGGAGATACTTCAGTGGGGAGGGTGGTTGGTGCCACCTTGTCCAGGTGTCTCCCAATGGACCAGTCTTGTTTGCAGAGATGTTTATCTAATTAACTCCAGTTTGGCTTACCTAAATGGGTGTACACCCACATGACCATCATCCTCCTTCTTTCCAACATATACACAAATGTGTGTATAAATATATATATGTGTATATATATGCATATATATATACACACACATATATATAATTTATATAATTTTTATATAGAGACCTTTATATATATGCATGTCCATGCACAGGTTAAAAGGAACATGTATATGTTGAAAGGAGGACAGAGGCTGCTCTACCTCAGTCAGGCATCCTCAAAATATCTTGGTTTTTAAATATATATAATATTTTAAATATTCTTACATATAGTATTTATCATTAGTATATATGTATTGCTACAGTGATGGAAAACAGCTCAGCCTGAGTGCCAGGCTCCTGTGAGGTGCCTCCTGCCTTAGGGACTTGCTGGAGACTCAAGCAGGGAATATTTCTTTTTCTCCCCCTGGATCATTTCCCAAGATTTTAAACTTTAGAGTCTATTTCTCTTTTTCCACATTATTTCCCCAGATTTTGAGCTTTCCATATTTTCCCTGCATCTCTCAGCTTTGGTTTTCAGCAGATCTTACTTGCTTGTATTTGATGGCTCATCTTGCTGAGTTTGGGGATGAATTGCTTAATTTAATCGATTCAGAGGCAAATAAGGTGATTTTCAGCCCCAGGTGAGACTATTGGCCAGTTTGTGGCAGGGCTTGGCTGGGGCTGGACACTGGGGGTGCTCCAGATCCAGCCCCCAGCCATCTCCAGGGGTGGGATGGGGTAGCAGCACCTCTGCTGTGGGTTGGGTTTGGTCTGTGGCACTGCTGCATCCAATACAGACGCAATTCAAATCACTGTGGTGGACAAGCAGGGAGTGCCCTGTGTCCCTGCGCGGCGGGTGTGGGACCAGGAGGAGTGCCCAGGTGATGGAGCAGCGGTGCCCCCGCAGGTGGAGAAGCGCCTGGAGCTGGTGAAGCAGGTGTCCCACAGCACCCACAAGAAGCTGACGGCATGTCTGCAGGGCCAGCAGGGCGTGGACGCCGACAAGCGCTCGGTGAGAGGTGCCAGGGCCCAGAGGGCTTGGGGGGCATCGGGGTGCCAGGGCCAGCACGGTGGCAACACAGCCCCTCTCTTTGCAGAAGAAGCTGCCACTGACAACACTGGCCCAGTGCTTGATGGAGGGATCAGCTGTGCTGGGAGACGACTCCCTGCTGGGGTAAGGGGGACTGAGTCTCCCCCAGTGCTCTGACACTGCTGGGGGGGTGCTGGGATGCTGCTGCCAGGAATTGCTGCTGTTCCTTATCTGCTGGATAGCTAAGAGGGTATTACAGCAGCGTCAGAGGGCTGGGATGCTCCTGTCATCTTGGTAGTGCAGGGGGTTCCTTTATTCTTCTCCTTGTCATGAGCTGTAGTCCTTTGGTCATACAGTATACAATGCAAACTGTGTGTGGATATGTATCTTAAGTAACTTAATGTATCTTAAGAAACTATGTACATATATCACAGACATATCACAGACTGTTCTGAGTTGGAAGGGACCCACAAGGATCATCGAGTCCAACTCTTAAGTCAATGGCCCATACAGGGGATTGAACCCATGACCTTGGCATTATTACAACCAAGTTTTAACCAACTCGTATATAATTCTTAAAGTCCATACAATTTCAGACTATAAGTGGTGTGACATTTTAGGGAATGAGATTTCCTGACACCCATGGTGCCCATGGTCCCCCTCCCTCCAGCCTCCTGCCAAGGACATGCTGCCTCTCCCCACTGCCCAAACCCCCGAGGGTGTTGGGTGCCCTTTGCCCACGCCCTGTGTGCAGCACAGCCCCCCTTCCCCGCCCCCAGCCCCATGGTGCCCAGCTGTGCCCACCTGTGCCGGTGTCTCTGCAGGAAGATGCTGCGGCTGTGCGGGGAGGCTGAGGACAAGCTGGCACAGGAGCTCATCCACTTCGAGCTGCAGGTGGAGAGGGATGTCATCGAGCCCCTCTTTGTGCTGGCTGAGGTGAGCACTGGGGGGGTGTCCCTTGGTTGTGGTGTCCCATCTGAATGGGGAAGGCACCACTTTGGCAGCTTGTTTGGTTCCTGGTCCCTGGAGCCAGGCTGGTGCTGGAGTGTGTCTGACTGGGGACCTTCACCTGCTCCCACTGCTCGTCCTCCTTTCCACCTTTCCCAAGGCAGTGGGTTAACATTGTTATTTCAGACCCATTTTTCCAAGCTCCAGACACTCACTGGTGTTTGGCTTTTTTTGCCCCCTACATTTCCACCCTGCTGCCAACTTTGTTTTTCTGTTTTACTCAATGCTTTCCCCACCTTTTTACACCCAGAAAAGCATCCTCGGCTTGGTTATGATTTTGTCTTTCCCAGCAGAAACAGGAGCTTTGTGGTGCTACTGGTGTCCAGGGCTTTCAGCTGTTACCAAATCCTTTGGGAAATGGTGTCCATACATGGGAGGCTTTGCACTGTCATCCCCAAAAGCCCTTTTCATTCCCTCATCCAGCTTCCCAGAGCAGGAAGCTTTGACCCCCTAAGGATGTTCCTCTTGGGTTCTACAGCTGGGGCTGTCAAGGTGTGTCACAGTCCAGCTGGGGACACAGCGGAAGGATGAGCTGTGCCTTCTCCCTGATGATGATGATGATGATGGTGATGATGATAAATAAGGAGCTGCATCCTTATCTGCCCACCTTGCCATAGCCCAAACCCCCAGTGTGTGACCCATCCCTGGACACTTCTCTAGGGATATTTAATCTCCTCCCATTCCTGTGTGTTGCTGCAGGTAGAAATCCCAAACATCCAGAAGCAGAGGAAGCACTTGGCAAAGCTGGTGCTGGACATGGACTCCTCCAGGACACGGTAGGAAGTGGCTTCAAATGCTTTCTGTAAAATAAGAATTCCCAAGCGATGGGTAACTCCAGGGAGAGCAGGTCTGGACTCCTGGCACTGCAGTTCCCTTGGGTCAATCAGCCTCTGCTGTGTCACTGTGTGCCTTGAAGTCAAGCTCTGCAGTGAGCCACCACTTCTGCTCCTGTCTGCAGAATCCATGGATTTCTTTTCCTTGCCTGCCCTCTGCAGCAAAAGAGTATTTTTGTCTGGCACAAATCTGTATTTTTTTCCCTCTTTTCCCTGTCTTGGTGATTTCTTATGTGATGGCAAAGAGCTGGGTGCTCCTGCCAATGCAGAGTGGCACTGGGAGAGCTGGGATGACTCTTGGGATTGTCCTGTGGCACTGTTGAGTTGTCCAAGCCCTCCCCTTCATAGCATGTCCTGGGGAGAGGTTTGAGAGGTGTCCCTTCCTCCCTCCTCCCATCTGGATGAGGCTCATTATCCTTCTGAAAATAATTTCTTCATTAGAGCCCAGAGTGTACAGCTGTGGGGATGGGGATGGTTGGGGTTGGCAGGTGATGCTGCATCCCAGTTGGACTGGGATTATCTCTGTGGTGCTCAGCCCTGGGGACCATGGTGGCCTTTGCTGAGAGGGGTCCCTGACCTGCCCTCCAAGTCTGCTGGGATGTGCCCACTGCTCCCCACTGGTCCCTGTTCCTCTCTGTGACAGCTCTGCCCTCTCCACAGGTGGCAACAGTCCATGAAGTCCTCGGGCCTGGCCAGCAACCTGCAACCCTCGGGAGCCAAAGCTGATGCTCTCAGGGAGGAGATGGAGGAGGCAGCCAACAGAGTGGAGATCTGCAGGGTACCCAGGGCTCCTGGGGGGATCACTCCTTGCTGGGGGGAATGACCATGGTGTCCCAGAAAACCTGCAGCCTCTCCTCTGGCCCTGCTCTTCATCTTTTCTTACCCCATTGCCTGTGCTAAACCTTCCTCTGGCTGGTCCCCATCCCCAGACACAGCCCAGTGGCAGTGGGTGATACTCACCAGTCAAGCAGGACATCCCTAGTTCCTCTGTCCCCATCCCCCTTATCCCAGTGGAGCTGGAGAGCATCCCATTCCCAGGGATCTGTCCTGGCAGGAGTCAGTGAGCTCAGCACTGAGCACACCCAGCCCCACCACAGAGTCCTGCTGTTAAAGACTTTTCTCTGCCTTCTCTGCTGGATTTATTTCCCATAATTTTCAAGCACTAAGAGGGACCTGAACCCTCTTCTGTGGGTTAAGAGAGACTCAAATCCTCCTTCTGTGTGCACCTTGTGAGTGTCTTGGACACCCTGCACCTTGCACTGCCCCAGGCTGAGCACTATAAACAAGCTGCAAGTCTCCCAAACACTAAGAGAGTCTCAAACCCACAGAATCTTCACCAAATCTGCTCAGGGAATTTTATCACTCACCCTTTGGTGCCTCCCACTCTGTAGGTCCCAGGTGAGCTCACCCACACTGGCAGTTGGATGTTTGGAGGCAGGAAGTTCTGAAGGTGGTGACCTGGGGTCCCACCTGGGTCACCAAATTGTCACAGACATTTCTGTCTTTGATATTTCCCACAGAAGAGTCTCAGACATCCAATTCCAAGAAAAAATAATTTAATAATTGAGTGGGACAGCTGTGGGAACAACTCCATCTGGTGGAGCTGTTCAGGGACCCTGAACAAACAAAACTGTGGCCTTTTTACCCATTTGGTTGATGTCCCCGTTGTGTCTGTGCTCCCACCTCTTGGTTTTCTGGTGATTTTTGGTCTGGGGTCCTCTAACACCTTGTTGGATTCTCTCTCCATGCCCACACAGACAGGACAATAACTGTTTTTACCTTCTGGCTGATGTAACTCAGTAACAAGCTTGATTTATGTTTACCCTCCACATTATCTCTACCAAGGTCTCAGCCCTTATGGGTTTGAAGCCCTTGAAGGTCTTTTCCCTTGAATCCTCTTATCTGGTGGGATAAGTGGATCCAGTCTGCATTTCCTCCCCTGCTCCTCACACTAAAAAGTTCACTCACTAAGTTCTGAGCAGGGCCCACTGTGTGCAAGTTACAGTGCAACTGAACCCTCAGCAATCACACAATAATTTCTAATATTCTATCAATAAGCTTAATTTAATCCCCAGAACCTGCAGGAAGTGCTGGCATGTGCCAGCCCACCATCCCACAGCATCATGATCCTCCTCAGCTGATCATGCTGGATGGGAGAAGTGTCCAAGCAAGGGAACACTGTTGCCAGCACCATTGCCATGGGCTGTGGGATTCAGTGACAAAACTCACCACAAGTTTTGTGTGACTTTAAATTCCTCTGGGGCAGAAAATGCCAAGGGTTGGGCAGACCTGGTGCTGTGATGTTGGGCAGGGTTGAGGCAGGAGATGGAGGTGGGTGAGTGTCTCAAATCCTGACTCTGTTCTCCAGGGACACAAACAGAACCCACATCCTTTGAAATACAAACTCAGTTTGTTTCCCCCCATCTTGGGCCATCACAGCCCCCCTCACACGTAGCATTTTCCAGCAAACAAGTGCAGCCAGGAAATCCCCCAGTATATTCACTGTAGTGGTGGTGGATGTTGCAACCAGAATATATTTTAAAGCCCTGATGGTTTTCCTACAGCTCAGTTATCCCAGGGGATTCTCAGGAAGGAGTAATTCTGGAAGTGGAAAAGTCTGTTTTGCGAGCATGAAATTTCCATGGTGCTGGAAAATTGTGGGCTCTGGAAGGAGGTGGGAGGGTGAGGTAGGAGGGGTGTGTGGTGGCAGAGAGCAAATCCCTGTGGTGCTGCCTTATACTCAACATCCCGAGCACATCTCGAGCAAGTGCTGCACTGTGCCCTCTTGGCTTCTGGTGTGACCAAGCTGGTCCCTCCTGGTGACCCCCAAAGGTGCCATCAGGGCATCAAGAGTGAGGTGGTGACTAATTCTCTGCTCTCTGCAGGACCAGCTCTCGGCTGACATGTACAATTTTGTGGCCAAAGAAGTAGACTATGCAAACTATTTCCAAACTGTAAGTGCCACCCATCCCCACGGGACTCCCTGTCCCCAGCCACAGGGGTGACTGCTGGTGCCGTGTCTCTGCAGCTGATCGAGGTGCAGGCAGAGTACCATCGGAAGTCCTTGGCTCTTCTGCAGAACGTCCTGCCCCAGATCAAAGCCCAGCAGGGTAAGAGCCTCCGGGGTCTGTCCCAGTCCCACATGTGACACCAAGGTCCCTGCATCAGGCCAGCACCAGGCAGGGCTTTGCCATGCAATGAACTGGCTCTGGTGAGACCCTGCAGTGTTGTGGCTGAGCACCCTCCCTTTATCCTGTCTGCATCCCACCTGCCCCCATGCTAAGGAAGGCATCCCATCCCTATCCCACTTGGCTGTGGGGTGCAAGATCCAGCCAGCTTCATGGCAAAGGGCAACCTGGCTGATTATGGCACAGGTTGCCCGGAGAAGCCGTGGCTGTCCCATCCCTCGAAGTGTTCAAGGCCAGGTTGGACAGGGCTTGGAGCCACCTGGTCTAGTGGAAGGTGTCCCTGCTCATGGTGGGAGGGATGAACTAGATGGTCTTTGGGGTCTCTTCCACCCCGAACCATTCTGGGATTCTCATTCTATGGATATCTCCATTGAGCACAGCCCTGGAAGTGGGAACCCAGTGCTGAGAGGAGGCTTGCAGTGTCACTCTGTGGTGTGCAGCCTCCATAGGCACTGGGCTGGGAGCCCAAGGTTGGGGTGAGACCCAGTTGATGGCCCCAGGAGCAGTTTCTTCACAAGGCAGATCTCAGGGTCCTGCCATCACTGCAGTGGAGCATGGAATGATTTGTGGGGTTTTTTCTCTCCTTCCCACAAAATATTCCTGCCTCTAACTGTGATGGAACAAGGGGGAAAATATTGCAAAGCTTTGCCTGTTGTTCCCCCCCACTGGAAGTGTTATCCAGCCCCTTTGAAATGTCCCATGTGATGACTGGAAAACATTTCCTTGGTTTTATACTTAAAAAGCACTTCTGAACCACCCAGAACAGAGGGTCAGGATCCTGTTCTTCTAGCATCACCCAAACATAATATTTTGCTCCCAAAGCAGTGATCCAAGAGTCTTTTCAGGGAGGGGATGCTGAATCCAGCACCATCCTCCTCATGCTGTCACCCCCTTTGCCCATCACAGAGGCGTGGATGGAGAAGCCCTCCTTTGGGAAGCCCTTGGAGGAGCACCTGGCTGTCAGCGGGCGGGAGATCGCCTTCCCCGTGGAGGCGTGTGTGACCATGCTGCTGGAGTGTGGGATGCAGGAGGAGGTGGGTCCTGTGTCCAACCACATTGGTGGGTACCATGAATGGGGTCATGTGTGCCTCTGGGGCAGGGACAAGGAACTGGGGGGCTCTGGGGACACCCCCAGCCCCACAGCTTGTCTGATGCTCTCCCATGGCCTCTGCCAAGGGTCTCTTCCGAGTGGCTCCCTCGGCCTCCAAGCTGAAGAAGCTCAAGGCAGCCCTGGACTGCTGCGTGGTGGACGTGCAGGAGTACTCGGCTGACCCTCATGCCATCGCAGGTGGGGGCTCCTTGGGGGAGGGACGTTGAGGTGTAGGGGGTGGCTCATCCAGGCACCCATCATGGGCACCCAGAGGGTGGATCAGTGGCACAGAGTCTGATTGGAGGCCAGGAACTAGTAGTGTAGTCCAGTGGTTGATACTGTCTGATTTTGTTTAATATCTTTCTTAATGAATACCCTGGTCAGTGGGGCAGAGT
This sequence comes from Sakesphorus luctuosus, assembly GCA_013396695.1. NCBI lineage: Eukaryota > Metazoa > Chordata > Aves > Passeriformes > Thamnophilidae > Sakesphorus > Sakesphorus luctuosus. The sequence continues at coordinate 51,354 of VWZD01009803.1, forward strand.
GCACCCTCAGTGAGTTGGCAGATGACACAACCTGGGGACAGTAGCTGCCCCAGAGTTGTGCTGCCATCCAGAGGGACCTGGACAGGCTGGAGATAGGCAGAGAGAGACCTGAGGAAGTTCAGCATTGATTAGGACATTGATTAGGAGACATTGATTAGGAAAGGTTCTGCAGGAGCAGGGAGCAGTCAGGAAGATTCATGTTAACATCAAACTTCTCATCTTCTCTGCCTCTTCTAGGGAGAAGTCACTCCCCAAGCACAGATCCAAACCCCCAGGGCTTCAGATAAGCATTAGTTGGATTTCAGTGCCAGTCTCTGCTCCCCTCCAGGGCCAAGCACTCCAGCAGGCACAGGAGTGAACCCTGGTTTCCCAATGGGGACCTATTCCCAGCACAAGATGCTATGAATGCCCTAAGCCAAAACAAATAATGGAGACCTGGGAGAATGCCTGATGGAGGGAATTAGAGAGGTGCTAGGAGGGGGCTGATGGGTATGGCAAGGTGGTTGCTGGACGTCAGGGGGTGCTACAGGCTCCATCAAGCCAGGGAGACTAGTGGGTGCTCTGGGATCTGGTGGGTGTGAAGGTTGGGAGGGATGGCAGTCAAAATGCCCAGGAGCAAAACCACTTGGTGCCCAACAGCTGGTGCCACCTGCAGTGCCAATCCCTGTGTCCCCTGTGTGCCACAGGAGCCCTCAAGTCCTACCTGCGAGAGCTGCCGGAGCCCCTCATGACGTTTGAGCTGTATGAGGAGTGGATCCAGGCCTCCAAGTGAGTCTGGGGCATCTCCCCATTCCTCTGTGACACAAGTGGTGGCATCCCAGGTCCCCATGGGTAGTTTGGAGGCTGTGAGTTATTTCTGACATGGCTCACAACATCTGGGATGTTTCCCCTGAGGTCTGAGAGCCAGGAGGTTGGGAGAGACCAATCTCCATTGAAAAGGTTTCATTCTCCTTTTGGCCAAGTTTTGGGGATTAATTTACTTACATACTGTTGGTGGTGGCCCAAGGGTCTCTCAGGGTCCCAACGGCAGGGATGGAAGGGTCCAGAGCCTCAGGTGGGGTGGGAATGGGGGATAACACTCTCTCTCACCTCTTCACAGCATCCCAGAGCAGGAGAAGCGGCTCCAGGCTCTTTGGAACGCCTGTGAGAAGCTGCCCAAAGCCAACTACAACAACATCAGGTGAGCCTGAGGCCAGCAGGACACAGGGAGGGGACAGAGAGGGTGTGATAATACACTGGCATGTTTTGGATCTGCCCTCCAGGTACGTGATTAAATTCCTGGCCAAGCTGACCGAGTACCAGGACATGAATAAAATGACACCAAGCAACGTGGCCATTGTGCTGGGGCCCAACCTCCTCTGGCCACAGGCAGAAGGGTGAGGAGGCTGGCGAAGGGGCTGAGGGGGAAACTGGGGGCAAAATCCCCCTGGAAAGAAGGCTGGACTGTGGTGGGATTACTGAGGTGCTGCCCAACACCCTACAGGAACATGACGGAGATGATGACAACTGTCTCACTTCAAATCGTGGGCATCATCGAGCCACTCATCCAACACGCCGACTGGTTCTTCCCTGGAGGTAGGCTGTGCCCCATGGCTGTGGGGGCAGGATGGGCTTTGTGAACCTCCTGGCCCTCTCTAGGGAGGGGGTGCTGAGCTCCCAGATTTATGTGTGCCAACTCCCTCTGCTTGCCTTGGCGTAGGGCAGGGCTCAGGCAGAGATCTGGCAAGACTCAAAGCAGTGAGCCCAACCCAGCTCCTCTGAGACTCCTCCAAGTATTTCTGTGGGGCCAATGCCTGCAATCCCACCCCTCACTGAGGACACATATCACAACATCACCCCTCCTTGCTCCTTTCCCACCCCCCAGACATTGAGTTCAACGTGACAGGCAACTATGGCAGCCCCATGCACGTCAACCACAATGCCAACTACAGCTCCATGCCCTCCCCGGACATGGACCACGCCGACCGCCGGCAGCACGACCAGGCGCGGCGGCCCCTCAGCGTGGCCACGGACAACATGATGCTGGAGTTTTACAAGAAGGATGGGTAGGGTCTTTGAAGTGCCAGGGTTTGGGGACAGGGAGGTGGTGGCTTTGCCAGTATGCCTGGGATAGGAGCAGCATCCTGGGGGCAGCAGGTGGAAGGATGCATTTTGGGGGCACCCATCTCAGGGTGGTTGGCATTGAACTGGTTGTGGTTGGGTGGTCCTGGGGTGGGAGGACCTTCTGCCCTCCATGCCAGTCTCTTGAGGATGCTCAGGTGAGCCCAGGGCTTGACTTCCACGCCCAGCCCACTGCAGATGGCAGTGGGGTGGCCCATGGTGTGACACCAAGGCTGTGCTGTGCTGCAGACAGGTGCCCTGGTGTCCCTAAGGTCTGTGGGCTTTGCTCCAGGGGAAAGCTCCCCATTTGCAGCATGTGCATGTCCCTCCCATGCTACCTCACAGGGACTGCAAATAGTCAGGTTGACTTGAGAAAATACTCCAGGGCTCTCCCCATCCCAAAGAAGTCCTCATTTCCAGAAAATGTTCCAAGCTGTCCCTCCCACTGCTTGCCCCTTTGCCCCAGGGCTCCTTTGCCCAGCAGTGGGCTCTCACTCTGTGCACTGTCCAGTTTTAGGGGTTTATCACACTAATAATTGTGTGTTTCTGCCCATGCAGCCTTAGGAAAATCCAAAGGTACTGTATCCTCTGCAGTGGTTCTGGAGAGCTGCTGGGATGCTGGGAGGGTGCTGGGTGGGTGCTGAGAGAATGCTGCTGTGTGCTGTGGAAGGGAGAGGTGGCCAGTGGGAGACACAAGCACGTCCCACCCCACCCTGGATTCATTCCCAGCAGTTTCCCAATGGAGGAGGCGTTTTTAGGGACCAGGCACCTCAAAGGAGCCGCGATGTGGTGCTGGCAGTGCCCACCTGCTGGGTGGGTGCTGAGCCCCGATCTCTGTGCCCCTCAGCATGGGTGTCAGGGTGATGGACACCTCGTGGGTGGCTCGCCGAGGCACCTCAGCGGGACGCAAGGCATCCTCCGCCCCTCCAGCCACTCAGCCCCCGGCGCCGCCCGCAGAGCTGCCCCCCACGCCCCACTCGCCCATTCCCGAGCAATCGCCGGAGGTTTCAGCCACGCCTTCCCCGCCTCCCACCAGCTTCGGCTTCCCCCCAGGAACCGAGCGGACAAGGTAAGGCCACCAGCATCCTGTATCCTCAACCTGGGCGTCCTCCCCCTGTGTAAGACCAGCAGTAAAACAACGCCCAGTGCGCAGCAGAGATGTTCAGGATCCCTGGGATAGGAGCAACGCCCTGGGGGCAGTGGGTGGAATGATGCTTAGCATCCCTAGGAGAGGAGCAACGTCCCAGGGGCAGCAGGAAGAGATGCTCAGCATCTCTGGGACAGGAGCAGCACGAGAGGAGCACCATACTGGGAGCAATAGGAAGAGAGGATGCTCAGCAGCCCTGGGAAATAAACGGCATCCTAGGAACAGAGGGAGGAGGTACTCGGCACCCCTGGGAGAGGAGCAGCATCCTGAGGGCTGCAGGAGAGGATGTTCAGCATCCCTGCAGCCACTGCCACATCCCCATCCTGCCATTCCCATGGGACCCTTGCTACCTTCAGGGATTTTCCCAAAAGTCACTTGCCCGGGTGTCACTGGGCTGCAGTGGAAGTTGGACTGGAGGTGCCAGGAAGGTGAAGGGAAAAGCCTCAGGGAGCCCAGAGTTCCCCAAAGCCCTTTGGCTGCCGAGTCTGGTTTTGACCTTAATTTGCACAGGTCAGATGGGAGAAAGTGCCTAAATCCCACCTTTTTGTTTTTCCCCGGAAAGGGGAGCAGAACTGGGCTCTGTCGTGGGGTGCACACAATTAAGTGGGGGGGAACAGCCCCGGGTGGGTGATGCCATGGGACAAAGCTGGGGATTCACCCCCACGAGGACTCCCCTGCCGCTCCCCCCATCCCCCTGCCAGCGCTTCTGCTCTTTTATTATTTCTGCTTCCCTTTTCTATTATTTTTGCCGGTTTTTATGGTGCTTCTGTACCTTTGCAGCAGGGCTGACCTGGCATCTGCCTGGCGGAGTGGGGGCCCCAGCGCCCCCCGCCCCGGGGATGAGCNCTTGCTCCCTGCACTGCCCCCCGCTGTCCCCGTGGCACTGTCCCCCGCTGTCCCCGTGGCTCTGCCCCCCCGGCAGGGTCCCCCCCGCGCCCCTCCTGCCCCGGGGCAGCCGCCCGCCCGCCCGCGCCGCAGGACTCGGCCCCCCGAGGTAACCGCGGGAACCCCGACCGGGGGGCGGGGGGGCTTCACCTCTCTCGGGCGGCTCCGGGGGGATGGCCACGAGCGGCTGGGGCTGAGGAACACCCGGGGGGCAGCGGGAGGGGGGCACTGGGTGCTGAGAAGGACCTCACTGCTCTCCCTCTTCTTCCTTCTGCTGTTTATTTTTTTTCCTTTTCTATGGTTATGACTAATTTTTTACATTTTCATTTTACTTTATTTCATTTTAAATTTCTCTTTTTATTTGGTTTATTTCTAAAATTATTTGGAAATTTTACTTTTAATATTTCATTTATGTTTATTATTTAATCTTATTTTTGCTTTTAATTTTATTTTTAATTATTGAATATTTGATTTTTGCTTTACATTATTTTTGCTTTATTTCTATTTTTTATTTTATTATTTCATTTTTATTTTTTATTTTTGATTCTTTTCCTTTTTATGTTTGATTCTTTTCCTTTCCCTTTTGTTTTGTCATTTCCCTTTCATTCTCCTTTTCTTTTCTTTTCTTTTCTTTTCTTTTCTTTTCTTTTCTTTTCTTTTCTTTTCTTTTCTTTTCTTTTCTTTTCTTTTCTTTTCTTTTCTTTTCTT
>VWZD01009803.1:58865-77588 GCA_013396695.1 Sakesphorus luctuosus
CAGGTAACCCCGGCGGGGCAGCGGCGGGGGCGGGGAGGGTGGAGGAAACTCTGGGGAGGGTGGCAGTGTCCCCCAGGAGGGTGACGGTGTCCCTGGGTAGGCAGAACTGTGCCCTGGAAGGAGGTGAGGTCGCCAGGAAGGTGGCAGTGTCCTCCAGAATGTTGATGATGAGTCCAGGAAGATGACAATGTAGTCAGGAAGTAGCTATGTCCCTTGGCAGGTGACAGTGTCCCCCGCAAGGGTGACAGTGCCCCTGGAATTGGCCCTGGGAAGGCAGAACTGTGCACTGGAAGGAGGTGGTGTCGCCAGGAAGGTGTCAGTGTCCCCCAGAAAGTTGGTGATGAGCCCAGTCGGGAAGTTGGCTATGTCCCTCGGAAGATGGCAGCATCTCCCAGAAGGGTGACAATGCCCCTAGCAAGGTGGAATTGGACCTGGAAAGGCAGAACTGTGATCTGGAAGGTGGTGCTGACCCCAGGAAGGTGGCAGTGTCTCCCCCAAAGGTGACAATGTCCCTGGGAAGCTCAACTGTTGCCAGTAAAGTGGCATCCTCTGTGGAAAGGTGAAACTGTCCCTAGAAAGGTGGAACTGTCCCCAGAAATGTGAGAGCATCACCAGGAAGGTGGTGATGTCCCCAGGAAGTGTCCCCCTAGGTGATGATGAGCCCAGGAAGATGACAATGTAGTCAGGAAGTGGGCATGACCCTTAGAAAGTGGCAGTGTCCCCATGAAGGTGATGCTGTCCCCAACAAGCCCCATGAGCCTGTGCTGCTGTTCCCACTGTTTCTGCTGTTCTGACCTCCCTGTCCCTGGGCTTTGGTGGTAGTGTGTCCCCCACAATCTCCCTGCAGCAGTGGGGGCTGTGCTGTTCGAGGGGGACAGTCAGAGGGATGCTTTGGAAAGGGCCAGGTGGCATCAGGGACAGAGAGGCTGGGAGAGTGTGGGGTCAGGGAGCCCCCCATGGGGTCTGGTGGGGCAGAGGGCTCTGCCCGTGTGCCCATCCTGCCTATAAGGGATGGGACAGTACAGGTGGCACCGAGCCCTGGGCACACTGCGGGGCAGGCCATTCTGCAGGGGCTGCCACCTGCCTTCAGGTGGCACCAGCATTGATGTGGCTGCCATTGCAGCCTGGGATTACACCCAGCGCTGCCCCAGCATTGCTGTGCCTCTGGCACTGCATCCTGGCATGGCTGCAGCCCTGACATCACACCCTGGCACTGCCCCCGGTACAGCTGCAGCTCCCCTGTCATGTGCCCTCAGGAGCCCCTGCCTACCTGGGTTTGCTCTGCTCTCAGCAAGGGACACGGTGACACTGCCCACCTGGGGCCGTGGTCACCCTCTGTCACCACACATGCAGCCTTGCCCTGTGGGTCCCTTCGTAGAGGGGACAGCAGTGTCATCCATGCTTGGTGGGAGGACAGAGCATCGTGGGACACAGGCAGCATGTGGGGACAGCTGGTGCCACCACCAGCTCTGGGTGGATGGCATGGAGCAGAGACCATTGGTGACATCCCTAGTGGTGGCACTAACATGGTGCCAGCCCTGGTGGGTGTCCTGCCACTGAGCCCCTGCCGCAGCGTCCCCCATCCCTCTGCCCTCCCGCAGGTCTGCTCCGTTTTGAGGTCCCCTCCCTCCACGTCCCTCTGGATGCCGCCCTGTGCCGGGACCCACCAGAGGCACCGCAGAGACTCTCGGGGCCGAGCCTGACCCCCCGGCAGGAGGAGGAGGAGGAGGAATCAGAGAGCACAGCCCTATGACAGTGTCCCTGTCCCCAAGCTCATCGTGCGGCACCCAGGGGCCAGCACTGGCCACCGGCACCGAGGGCCATGGGCGCGCCAGTTTTGGGTGGCAAAGCGCCTGGTTTGGGGGCGGTTGCTGTTCTTTATTTCATTTTTTTTCGCCTTATCCAGACTTTGCCTTTCAACCGGGTGCCTGCACCCCCCACCCCGCAGCACCCACCATCCTGGGGTGATGCCACCATCTCCTCTGTGCCCCGACGGCAGGTGCCACTGGGTACCAGCCAGGTCACAACGAGCTCGCCGGCGCTTTGCAGTGGGATTTAGTTTCTTCAGCTTCTTCCCCCTCTGCTTGTTTGCCGGAGCAGGATGGGATCTGACCAGCAATAACCTGGGAATGCAGGATGTGGCCCCTCGGGCTCTCGGGGTGCTGGCGGGCGAGGGTACACATCCCTTGGCACCCGCTGGTCCTGTGGGTTGGTGGCTTTAGTCGTGCATGCACAGACAAATTAACCTTTTATCCTTTCCAGAGAGAGAAGATTCTATATATATATATCGGCAGAGATATATATATATTATATATTTGTACATATAGAGAGAGAAAATATAGAGAGATTTGTTTTATTTGGAGCCATTCCCGCCCAGCCGGTGCGAGAGGGAGGATGGAAATGGCAGCGCTTTGCCCCCGCCCCGTTTGCGTCATGCCCCTCGCCCCAGGTGGGCATCCGGGGGGCACCAGCACCCCAAAGCAATCAATAAATCAAATAAATCCGTGTGCCACGCGCTGAGAACTGCCCAGCGGCGCCGGTGTTTGCTTCCTGCCCTGGCAGCACCAGGCCCGGCCATGTGGAGGGCTTGGGAGGAGGATTTGGGGTTGAGGAGGGTCCAGGGGGTAAAACTGTGGGGTGGCATCAGCATGGAATGTCATGGTCCTGGTCCCATGGGATGAGGCAGTCATAGTCATGGAGTGGTACCAGCCTGGATTTGGGGTGTGCCAGTGTGAATTTGGTCTGGTCTTGCCCTGGATTTGTGCCCACAGATGGATTTAGGACATTGGCTCTTGGAAGGCACTTTGTTTGACCCAATCCTACTTCCTTCTCTACCTCCATCTCCATTTCTCCATCTCTGTTCCTGTCTCCTTCATCACTTTATCCACCTCATCCCCCCTAACTCCTGCACTTCCACCTTCATTGTCTTCATCTTCACTCCAGTCCCACCTCCACGTCCACTTCAGCATTCCCTTCCTCTTCTCCACTTCTATACCCATCTCCAGCAGCTTCAACCTGTTCCCACCTCCTCCACCTCTCTCTTCCACCTCCATCTCCACCTTGATCCCTCCATCCCTACCTCCCACTGTGGCTGCACCAAGTTTCTCCTGACATCCGCCGGTGACTTGGTAGGCACAGCCCCACAGTCCACACCTCTGGTGCTCTTGGTGCTGCCACCCCCTCCCAGACACCCCAGGCACAGCCATGCGGGGCAGGATCCAGCCAGGACTAACCCCATTGAGCCCCACTCCCAGGCTGATCCCCACCACCGCAGTACTGGGATGAGCACCCCAGGGGACACAAAGCCCTTTTCCCCCTCGGACACGTTCCCTGGGGCGGACACTAGGCTTGTTTAACGTGTCTTTAATAGAAACCGCCGGCGGTGGGGCGGAGCCCCGCGTACAAAAGCTGGCTGGAGGAATCGCGTATTGCATAGACCGCGGTGTGGGGGACCCGCCCACCCCCCAAAATAATCGCCTTTTAGAAAACAAAAAGCGTCTCTGAATAAAACTCTCCTGGTACAATAAATACTCTGGTGCCCTAGAGCTGGCGGAGCCGCGGAGCCTCTGCCCACCTGCTCCGGGGGAAGGGGCATGGCGGGTGAGTGGGTGATGCCCCCGGTTTGGCACGGCCCTGTGTTGGGATACCTCTGAATTCAGAGCCACCGGTTAGGAATGACCACAGTTTGGGATGTCCCCAGGTCTGAAGCCCCCAGCTGGGGATGGTGCCAGTTTGGAATGCCTCTGGGTCAGGATGACCCTGAGCTGGGATGCCCCGGGTCCAGGTGTCCCATTTGGGAGCCCCCATGTCAGGATTCCCTGTTTGGGAGGCTTTCTTTCAGGATGCCCCCTGGTTAAGAGCCTCTGGGTAGAATACTGTGATTGGGATGTCCTCAGGGTCAGGAGCCCCCAGGTTGGAAGCCCCCAGGTTGGAAGCCCCCAGGTTGGGATGCCCTGATTTGGGAACCTCTGATTTGGGGTAGTCAGAGTTTCAGATGCCCCATACTTTGGGAGCCCCTGTTTTGTGGGAGTCCAATTTGGGATGTTCCCAGTTTCTGATGCCCCTGGATTGGGATAACCCACCTTGGGATAACCCACCTTTGGGATACCTGACTGCCTCCAGCTTGGGGATGCCCTGGTTCCGGGACCCACATCAGGATGCCCCGGCTGGGGATGTCCCCCGGTCGGGATGTTCCTGGTTCAAGATGCATCCCCTTGTTTGGGATCCCTTGGTTCAGGCACCCTTGGGCTGGGACACCCGCAGTTCGAGACTCCCTGTCTGGGTGCTGGGGGGGGGTGATGCCCCCCATCCGCGGCTCAGAAGCTGGACTCTGGCACGGCCGTGGGGCGCAGCGGGCTGGGGGGCTGCCGGCCTCGCTGCAGTGTGGCTCCGGGGGGACCCCGGGCGGACAGGGGGGTTCCCGCCGCGCCCCTGCCCAGCGAGGCGGATCTGCGCAGACCCCCCTCGGGCCGGGGCGGGAGACTGGCCGAGCTCCGCGACCGCCCCAGTGCCGGGGGGCCGGGAGGGCGCCGGCCCAGGGGGACACCCGCGTCCCCCTCCGGCGGCACGACCTGAGGGGGTCCCCCCACCCCAGGGCTGCCCTGGCCCGGGGGCGGCCGGCGCGGTGTCCCCTCGGCGCTGGCGGCCCGGCAGAGGCGGGTGGGCCGTCGGGGGCCTCGGGGCGGGCCCGGCTCCCCCTGCCCCAGGGAAACGACGGGCGCGATCCGGACGCTGAGGCTGCGACCCTGCAGACCCCGCACTGGAGGTCGCGCCTCGAACCCACCTGTAGGGGAACCACGGTCAGAGGGGGCTCGGGAGAGCAGCGGTCAAAGGAGGCTTGGGGGGCTGAGCCTCACCGTTCTCCGGGGCGGCGGCGGTGCCGGAGGGCTCGGGGTCCGTACCGGGGTTCGTACCGGGGTCGGTACTGGCCAGGCGGAACAGCCAGTGCCCCGGGGGGGCGGAAGAGCCTGCGGGGAGCAGTGGGGACGCTGGGCCGGGGGTCCCGCTGGGACGCAATGAGGCACCCGGGGGGCCCACAGATGTATGTGTGCTCACACGTGTAGGTGTGTGCAAACGTGTAGGTGTGTTTGTGCACACATGCAGGAACGGGCACAGGCATATAGGTGTATGTGCACACGCATACAGGTGGTACAGGTAGGTCTGTGTGCACAGACATGTCAGTGTCACAGGTAGGTGCGGGCACACGTGTAGGTCACATGAAGTTGTGTGTACATATTCAAGCACATGTGCACACGTGTAGGGATGTGTGCATGCATGTAGGGATGTGCACAGAAGTGTAGGGGTGTGCATACATGCATATATGGTGTACACACATGTAGGCGTGTGCAAACGTGTAGTGAGTAAGTGTGCTGCACAGGGTGTTGTGTGGCCACAGTTTCAAGCACATGTGTGTGTGTGCCCCAGTGAAACTGCATATGGCAGCACTGTGTGTAAACGTGTGCACTCACCTTCACTGTTCATACATGCCTGGGTGTGCACACATGTGCAAGGGTGTGCACACGTCTCTGCTGCGTGTGCGCAACACTGCATGTCATTGTGTGTGACATGCATGTGCACATGGGCACGCTTGGCTATGCTGTTTGTGCCCACTGTACTCTCCATGCACATGTGTGCACTCATGTTCATATGCACACATGTGCCTGGGGCCATGCTGTGTGTGTGCTGAATGTACACGCATTTGGCTGTGCTCTGCATGCACATACCTGTGTGCACACCTGTGCCCTCAGCCATGCCATGGTGTGCACCTACCAGCACTGCTCACACCTGTGTCTGTACGTGTGTGTGCTTGGCAGTGCTGTGCATGCCTAGCCCTGCGTGTGCCAGGGTGTATTAGGGTGTGCTGCATGTGCTCATGTCAGCACACATGGCTCTGCCCCACATGTATGTGTCTGTACTACAGAGCTGTGCCCTGCGTGTGTGTCTGCACACACACGGCTGTGCCCCACGTGTGTCTGTGTCTGCACACATGGCTCTACACACACAGAGCTGTGCCCCACGTGTGTCTGTCTGCACACACGGCTGAGCCCCACATGTGTGTGTGTCTGCACATGGCCCTACACACACAGAGTTGTGCCCCACGTGTATGTGTCTGCACACATGGTTCTACACACACAAAGCTGTGCCCCGCATGTGTGTCTGCACACCCAGCTATGCCCCACGTGCGTCTGTCTGCAGACACGGCCCTACACACACAGAGCTGTGCCCACATGTTTGTGTCTGCACACACAAGGCTGTGCCCCGCATGTGTGTCTGCACACCCAGCTGTGCCCCACGTGTGTCGGTCTGCACACCGAGCTATGCCCCACGTGCGTCTGTCTGCAGACACGGCCCTACACACACAGAGCTGTGCCCACATGTTTGTGTCTGCACACACAAGGCTGTGCCCCGCATGTGTGTCTGCACACACACGGCTGTGCCCCGCATTGGGGGGCGCGGGGCCGGGGCACAGGCGGACAGGGAGGTGGGTGCTCACCCCTGACGGAGCCGCCGGCGGACACGGCGTCGCGGCGCTGGTAGAAGAGGATGTAGGCGCTGCGGGTGCTCACCTCCGCCTCCCGCACCCCCTCCACACGGCTGTCGTCATAGCTGTACCACCGCCCATCCAGGGCATTGCAGCAGTAAGCTGGAGGTGAGGGGGAACGGGATGAGGGGGGATGCAAACTCTCCCCTGAGCACCCCCAAGCTCCAGGGTGCAGTGTGGGGCAGAAGCACCGTGACGCAGCAACATACTGGGGAAGCAGGATGCTGCTGGGGCGCACATCCTGGTGCCCTGCCTGCCCGAGAGTGGCTGCAATGCCACCCTGTATGTCCCCTGCATGCCTACTCCTCTGCCCTGCCCCATGGCACACCCCTGCTGGGCCCCCAAGCCCCATGGCATGGTCCACGGCATACCCTCCTGTGATGACCCCTGAACCAGTCTCCTATGGCACATCCCTGAAGGGCCCCCAAACCACACACCATGGCATATCCTCTTGTGATGTCCCCCAAATCCCAGACAGTGCCTCCCATAACGTTTTGCCATGCCCCAAGGCACACTCTTCTCCAGTGCCCCCAACCTCATGCTGTACCTCATGGTGCCACCCCTGCAGTACCTCCAAACCCCACTCCATGCCCCACACCACAACCCTGCAGTGCCTCCAAACCCCACTTCATACCCCTAAACCCCACACCCAAACCCTACAGGGCACACCCATCCCCCTGCCATTCCCCACGGCAAGCCCAGCCACACCCCTAAACTCCATACTGTGCCCCACAGCACACTCTGAGGTGCCCCCAAACCCCACACCTTGTACCCATCAGTTTGCTCCCCAACCCCATGCGTACCCCATGGCACTCCCTGCAGTGCTCCACCCTATGCCCTGCACTCACCGGTGTAGTGCCCTCCCTGCATGCTGCCGTGGTGGTTGCAGACAGCGTACAGGTCGTAGAGGTAGTCCCGGGGGCAGCTCGGGGGCAGGCGGAGCGGGGGCTGCCAGGGCGCCCAGCGCCCCAACAGCTGCCCCCCGGCCTGGCCCCGCTGCGCCACGTGGGGGGCCATGTCGAGCCCCCGCAGGGGGAACCTCACCAGCGTGGTGAGTTTGTGCCGGTGCTCTGCCACCTGGCGGAAGCGCTTGAGGTGGATGATTAGGATGTCGGGCAGTGTCCAGAGGCTCAGCTTCACCATGCCCTGCTGGGGCACCTTGCAGTGCGGGCAGCGCCAGGCGTCGTCCGGGGCCAGCTGGGGACACCACGTCACCAACACGCTCCCCAGCACCCCCTGCCACCTCCAAAGGCGTCTTAAACCCCAACAGCCACCGTGCCATGGGCAGGACTTGGCCATGGCGGTGGCTCTGCCTGGTGCAGGCAGGGTGTGTGCAGGTGCCCGGTGCCCACACAGGTGTGGGGTGCCCCGTACCTGCTCCTCCTTGGTGTAGAGCTGGAAGCACTCATCCAGCGTGCAGCTGTGCTGCTGTCGGTGTGCCTGCTGCTGCAGCCGCACGCTCTCAGCATCCTGCACCACCTCCTCCTGGATGTTGCCGAAAAGGCTGGTGGGGGTGACAGGAGGCAGGTGAGGGGGTATCAGGGAGGGTGACCTGAGTGCTGGGGTGTCCCCCCCACCCTGGGTGCAAGGGACTCACCGCTCTTTGGTGCTCATGTCCCACTCCACTGTCAGCTTCACGTGGGGAGGGCCACCTGCCCCACTCAGCTGCAGGGCTCTGAGGGCGAGGATGAGGTGAGATGCCCCCCAAAATCCCCCATCCCTGTGTGGCCACCTCCTCACCAGCTCATGGTGGCGGGCAGGGACAGCCACCACCTCCCCATGCACAACCCACAGTCGGGACACTGGGCTGGGGACCCAGTGCTGAGGGAGCAGGGTGACCACCACTTTGACTACTCATGGTGTCACCACTGGCCATCCATGGTGACACTGGACAATCACAGGGACACCTTTGGTCACCCATGGCAAAACCAGCCATGCACAGGGACACCATGGCCACCCACAGAGACGCTGTACCCATACATGGTGATGCCACTGCCACCCCCAGGGAGCGAGGGGACATTCTGGGGACACCTTGTCCCTGCAATGCCCTTACCTGTCGATGGCAGGGTGGCAGAGAGGGTGGGGGTCCTGTGGGGACAGGTAGATGCAGGGGGCCGAGCCCCCAGCCAGGCGGATGCGGAAAAGGGCTCCTGTTCCCTGCGAGGGGAGAGGGGGCAATGGGGCTGCTGAGGGATAAAGCCCCCCTGGCCCTTCAGCAGCACCTGTGAGATCCAGGTTTTGTGACACGGACAAAAAACCACTCAAAAAACCTGATTTCTTTGGTTCCCATGGCTGGGTTGGCAGGGGACACCTGTGGGGCCAGGGATGTGGGGCTGGGGGATGACCTGTACCCCTGGCTGTGGTGTAGCTGAGGGTCAAAGGAGCAGCATGGGGACATCAACACCCATGGGATGGTGGCACCTGAGTGCTGGGGAGTGCAGCTGGGATGGGGTGGCTCTGCTGTGAGAGCCAAGTATCACTGCAGCCACACAGTGATGCTGTGGCCACTCATGGTGACACCACTGGCCACCTGTTGTGACAACCGCCATGGCCACCGCAGACACCCACAGAGACAATGTGGTCACGTGTGGTGACACAACTGGCTGTCTGTGGGGCAAATATGACCACCCACATGGACAGCACCCACTGTAACCATCAGTATCAACAGCACAGCCACCCCCCAGGCCACCACAACACCCACAGTGACATCCCTTCAGCCACTCACAGCTGTACCATGGCCACCCACGGTGTCACCACAGACAGTGATGGTGCTGCCACAGCCACTCTCAGCTGTACCATGGCCACCCACGGTGTCACCACAGACAGTGATGGTGCTGCCACAGCCGCTCACAGCTGTACCATGGCCACCCACGGTGTCACCACAGACAGTGATGGTGCTGCCACAGCCGCTCACAGCCGTACCATGGCCACCCATGGAGACACCGTGGCCACCCATGGAGACACCACAGGGCTCACCTGTGCCCGAACCTCTCCCCGCAGCAGTGCCCGCAGCTGGGCCAGGATACTCTGCTGGAGCTGCTCCCAGGAGATGCCCCGCTCCTCCCGCAGCACCAGCGGTGGCCCGAACCTGGGGACAGACAGCAGGGGACACCCAGCTGAGTGACACAGGTGGCTCAGGGGGACACCCCACAACCCGTAACATGGCAGGAGGGCAGGGCAGGGTGCGGGCAGGGTGGCAGGTACCTGGCAAGCTGGGGGCCGGCCCCCGCTGTGTTGCAGAGCAGCAGCAGGATGCGGCTGCCCGGCCCGCGGTGCAGGCAGTCGGAGGAGCGGGCAGCGCTGGGCAGCAGGCGTGGCCCCTCCGGCCGGGCCACCCCAGGGGACGCGGGCAGGCTGCGGGGGCACCCTGCAGGGGGTGGGGGCATGAAGGGGCTCTTGTTAGCATGAGTTAATTAGTGCAGTGTGATGTCCACGGCGGGTCCCTGCCTGCTGTGGTAGCTGCCTGCGTTCCCTTGCCTGCAGTGCTGCCTCCTGCACCCCACCAATCACAGCACAGGGGGCTTGGCCTCCACCAATCACAGCAGAGTGTGCTCGCCTCCCACTAGTCACGGGCAGGAGGGGAGAGAGGGAAATAAACGTATGACCAATCACAGCACAGCACACCTGCTTCCAACCAATCACAGCACACCTGCTTCCCGTCAAACATAGGACAGGGGCAGGAACAAAGTTCTCACCCAATCACAGCAGAGCACACCTGCTTCCCGCCAATCACATCATAAATGCACCAATCACAACAGGGAGGACACAGCTCTCCTACCAATCACAGCAAAGCACACCTGCCTCCCACCAATCACAGCTAAAGAGATCAGTTTCCAACCAATTCCAGCAGAGCTGGTCTTCAACAATGCCAGTGGAGTGCAGCTGCCTCTGGCCAATCCCAGCACAGGGGATCCACCACCTCCCACCAATCTCAGCACAGAGGATCCGCTGCCCCACCAATCCCAGCACAGAGGATCCACCACCTCCCACCAATCTCAGCACAGAGGATCCGCTGCCCCACCAATCCCAGCACAGAGGATCCGCTACCCCACCAATCGCAGGGATGCTCCCGCCACCCCCAGCCCAGCTCCAATCCTGGCACTGCACAAGCCGCTCCCAACCAATCAGAGCAGTGCAGGCCCGCAGCCAGCAGCCAATCAGGGTGCGGGGGCAGTACCTCCACGGCGGGCAGGGGGTGGCTGGAAGGCGTAGAGAGGAGCGCCCTCACCAGCAGCCCCCAGCTCCTCCTTGTCTGCCAGGGAGCGCAGGAAGCCCCGCGGAGACACCTCAGCCAGGATCACCTGTGGGATGGCACTCAGCACCTCCAGCATCCCTGAGGGGGGTATCCTGTCCCCTCCACCCTGTGTCCCTCCCAGTTACCTGCTCGGGGGGGATGCATCCCTCCCGTGCCACCATCTCCCGCAGGTCAGCCACGGTGCCCAGCAGTGGCACGGCCAGTCCCACCCTCACGAAGCGCCAGCGCTCGCACTGCAGCACCAGGGTGACGTTGAGAGCCCTGGGGACACCATGGGGGACACACACACCCCTCAGCTGTGCTGAGACCTGATGCAGCTCATGGCCACGCTGATGGACCCACGTGCCACCAGCACGGCAGTGCCAGCTCTGGGATGGCAAACACCCCACGGACACAGCTCCTGCCATGGTGGTTGTCATCCATCCTCGGTGCTGCCACCACCTCCCACATCAATTATTTACCCCCAAATATACAATTTACTCTGGTTGGAGCTGACACCCTGCCAGGTGGGGGATGTGCCCCTTTGACATGCCAGGCTCACCTGGTCTGGCGCAGCGGGATGGGTAGGGAGATGCACAGGAAGGGGTCAAAGGTGTTGCTCTGCTTCAGGCAGTGAGGACACGTCAGGGAGGACCTGTGAAACATGGACGAGGAGCATCATCAGAGCAGGCACGGCCATCCCAGAATCCCCACCCTGGGGCTGCAGTGCCCTGTCCCTGCTACTGCATCCTGGGTACCACCTCCCAGTACCACATCAGATTGGCATGACCTGCTGCCAGGGTGAGGCACCACAGCCTGTCCCTGCCTGCCCAACGCAAAGGTCTGTTCACTTGGAAACCTAACAAGGGCACCCACAGTAACTGCTGCTAGAGAAGTCAGAATGAGATCCCAAGGCTGGGGGTCTCCCACTCTCATGCATGTATCTCCAATATTCCCCCACATCCTGCTGCCTCTCCCAAGGGCTGGCAGAGTCTGGTGTGGCTTCTGGTTTCTGGAGGCTTTGACTGGACCCCAGACCACCCAGGTTAAGAAGGTACAATGCCTTGGGGTGCTGGGAGGGAACAGGGCCCCTTGTGAGAAGTAGGTCTGGGCTGGGGAGGAGCAGTATGGGCAGCAGAAGGACATCTGCATGTGACACGGCCCAGGGTGTCACCACAGCCCTGGGACCACCAGCTCTGCTCACCCAGTCTATGCCATGGCACAACCACCAGCTCCAGGGGAGCCCTGGGGACATTGAGGACTTTCTGGGCATCTGCTGGGGATCACAGGGCCACCAGGGAGGAGCAGGTCCCTTGCCAACAGGGGACATCCCATCTCCCACTGGAGACTGGCTTAAGTGAATCTTTAATGCCAACCCTCACCTTACCATCAATTTCTTTTTAATTCTGCTTTTTTATTAACTTCTTTTTTTATTCCTGCCTTTATATTCAACAAAAAGGGGAAAATAAATTAAAAACCAAATCAAAATCCTGAATCCTTGTTATTTGTCACCTTGAAGAGCCACTGAGCTCCCCAGGGAAGCAGCCACACAAATTAATAAATCCCTCTGCACAGAGACAGCTTTGGTATGTGGAAGGGTGGATAATTAAAGTGCCTTTTTTCATATATAGGCCAAGGGATTAATTGAGAGTGGAGGAAGAACTTGCGATGCTAGATGTGTCCCCTCATGCCTGCAGTGCCATGGCATGGGGACAGGGTGGCCAGATGCTGGCCCTCCAAGCATCCTGCAAGTCTCAGCCAGATAAAAACGTGCTGGATTTACGCTGGATTGCTGGGACAGGCTTGGGAAAACCCCAGTTCTGAGTCCTGTGACAGAACCACAGAATGGTTTGGGTTGTGAAGGACTTTCAAAGACCATTCCATCTGCCCCTCTGTCATGGGACACCTTTCACTGGTCCAGGTTGCTCCAAGCCCCACACAGCCCAGCCTTGGACACTTTCTGCCCTCGGGAGAAACAGCTCTGGTGCCTGGGCTGGGTGGGATGATGGGATGGATGGATGGATGGANGTCTCATCCCTTCCCTCACAGGGCTCACAGGAGGATGGAGCTCCAGAGGGGCAGGATCCAGCCCTCCACTCACCTGTACTGTGCCTGGAAGTGGCTTTGCACAAAGCTCTGCCCCCGGGGATGCTGGGCAGCTGGCGAGGACCTGCTGGTACTGCCACTCCTGTCCTTGCCAGGCTGCGGGGACAAGAGACAAGGGGGTGAGTGATGTGCTAGGGTGACCTCCCACCTTTCAGGGGCTGGGGACCAATCCCAGTTTTGGTGTCCCCATGGCACGAGGATGGGCTGGAGGTGATGCCAAAGTAACCCTGGCACCTGTCTGGCATTGCTGTGCTGCCTGTCCATCTTCCCCTGGGGAAACTTTGGGGTACACCCCACCCACCAGCCATCATGGGGCACAAAGGGTTAATGAAGGGTCTGCCACCCAAAGCAGAAGGGTCTGCACCCAAAGCTCCTGGAACTGGAGCCGGGAATGTGCTCAAGCCTGGATGAAAAGCTCCAGAAGGAAAATCCTGGGTGAGCCATAGCAGCAACTCAGCAGAAGAAAAGCTTGGGAGTGGGGGACAGCTGGTCCCCTGTAACATCCCTCCCAAGGAGCCCCAGTGCTCACAGACACACCCCGGGTCAGCAGGGAGGTGCCCACCACACTTTGGCACTGATGGTGCCAGCAAACATGCCCATGGACACTGGGAGCTGGGGCAGGGATGGGTGAGATGGAGATGGTGTCTGTGTGTCTGTATCTGTCTGTCTGTGTGTGTCACGTGTGTGTGAGATGAGCTCCTGGCACAGGTGTGCACATTCCTGTGCATGCACCCGCCCGGGGCAGACACGACTGGGTGCCAATGAACTGCAGGCAAATCACCAGACCCAGGGAGCTCAGAAAAGCCCAGGCTGGCACGATGCCCTCCCAGGCAGGTGGGCTGGTGTGGGCTGCAGGGTGACCAGAAACCAGCCCTGCTGCTGCATGTTTCCCTGGCACCTTTGCCAGCAGCAAGCCCAGGCACAGTACCTAGCGTGGCACCTGCCACATCAAGCCCAGGCAGAGCACCCGGCACACTGAGCCCAGGCAAGGCACCTGGTATGCCAGACCCAGACAAAGCACCTGGCACAGCACCCAGCACCCCAACCCTGCCCCCGTGGGTCACATGTGGGTGCAGGCAGGGGGCACAGTGCCTCTCTGACAGATGACATGTGCCCCAGGGTCACCAGGAAGGGCCAAGTCTTTTGCTCAACTCTATAGGGAACAGGGTTTTTGGGATGTGACCGTGTCACACAGCCAAACCTGCCTGGTTAGATGACATCTCCCTGCCTGCATCCTGCCTGTCCACTGCCTGCAAACCACCAGGAGTCCCACTCCAAGTACAGGAACCACTGACTTCACCCCCGGAGCCCAACGACAGAAGAGATGCTGCAGAAAGGAGTGTTGGTAGCTTGGGAAGGGCCTGGGCTGTTTTGGGGTAAGACAATGAGCTTTGGGTGTTGTGATGAGTGAGACTGAAAATCAATGAGGTATTTGGCCAGGAAGTGGATTTTCCTTATGCCATCTGCTGGCACCAGGTCCTGCTGAGCCTGACGTGTCCTTAAGATCTGTTCAGGGCTGGGGTCCATCTGGTGTGAATGAGAGGGGACCTGTACCCGTGTCTGTGCCCTACACGGCCCCCAAAACCCCCAAAACCCGAGGGCACACCTTCCCCTCCAGCCCTCCCAGCAATCAAGCCTTGGTCCCCACCACAGTGGCCCCACAGCCTGCTGGGTGCCACAGCAGGCACCTCGTGGGCCAGGAGGATATTCCCAACCCTCCAGCCTGCCCAGCTCCAACCTCCTCACTCTCTGCTTCCCAACAGCTCAGCTCCCCAGCCCATGAGCCTCAGTATGGGCTTGACAGGAGCAAATTGTCTCCCCATCCTCATCACACCTTCCTCCTCCCCAACACCAGGACAGGCATGTGCATGCCCACCTCCACTTGGACACTTTCAAATCATTTATTCAAGCTCCCACCACCCCTACTGGGCACCACCTCCCCAAGGACACAAGTGTGCTGGTGCCACTCAGGTGGCATCCTTCAAGACTGGTGAAGGGCACACAAAGGGTCCCATCCCCAGAGCCAGGCAGGTGCACTGGGCACTGCCATGGCACTGCCTCCAGCGTGGGCAGCTGATGACACCACTAGTGTCACACACATGGGCACCTCACATTTAACAAGCGAGCAATGGAAGCTGCCAGGCTCTCCCAAAGGGCCTGGAGTATCCAAACACCTCCTGGGAAAGGCTGAGGACAACCCAGCTCAGTGCATGGATGGCTGAGGGACCCTGGTCAAGCAGGGCTGGGAGCCACAGGGCTGCCCCAGTCAGAGGTTCTAGAGATGGGCACTGCAACTGAGCCCTCCTCTGTGGGACAGAGCTGAGCCCACACAAGGCTGGAGGCTGGGCAGGGGCTGCCCATGGGGACCCCAACCTGTACCCTTGGCCACAGCCATGACACCCCAGGCTGGGGACAGGCAGGATAAAGCTGCTCCCAGGCTTCTTCAACGTGGGGACAGCACACTGTGGAGGTGGGAGTCACCCCCAAAGTGGGGACAGCACTCTGCTGAGCTGAATGGATGTGGCAAATGCCAACTGCACAAATCCATCCTGTAACAGGCAGCACCCGGCAGGCAGTGAGGGAGCAGGGAAGGAGCAGACAGGAAGCAGGGAGGCAGGCAGGGAGGGCCAGGGCCAGGGCAATGCCTGAGCACAGATGGATGGAAGGAGACTTAATTACTCATTTTGCCAGCAGCAAAGCCGCTGAGCTGTAATTACAGCAAGCTTAGCTGGAGGCAGAGAGGAACTGGGTGGGGCTGCATCTCCTCACCAAGCAGCCCCAAGAACCAGGATGCCCACTGGAATGGAGATGCTCCTGTTGACACTCCCACACTCTCCCAGCAGCACAACCACCCTGCCCAGCCCTACAGCACCCAGATCCCACCATCCTTACACCCATGCACCGAATAAACAACCTCATCCATATCCCCATCCATACCCAGGTGGGGGCCACCTCAAGTCCACCACCTCCCAGGACATTCTGGCTTCCCCAGTCCCAGACCTGACCCAAACACCTTCCCTCTGAGCCAGGGTGTGCAGCCACCCCAGGGGGGTTACCCACCTCCTGGGGGCCACGGGTCTGCTGGGCAGGGGAGGCAGCTCCCAGGTCCTCGTGCATGCGGTCCAGCAGCCAGAGCAGGAACTCAAGGGCATCGTGCTGTGCATTGCCCCGGAACTGTGAGCTGTGCTTGGAGACAATGTTCTGCAAGAGATGGGCAGGGTGGGGCTGAGCCATGGGCCACGCCGTTGGGAACTAATGAACGGCTACTTCATTAGCACCCACCACAAAACCTACCCCTACTCCATTCCTGCAATAGGATCTACCCTCATCCTGTCTCTACAGGGACATCAAGGCTACCCTGAGGACAGCATAAGAGCAGTGGGGACACAAACACAAGCAGCTGAGACAGCAGCTCCATGCCTGTCCCTGTGGTGTCCCAGCTGCTGGGATGAGGCTGAGAGGGGACAGCTTGCTGTGGCTGGGCACAGCCCAACAAAGCCCATTTGAGCAAGAGCAGCCCAGGGGGGACCCACCAGTGTCACCTGCCTCAGGGACTCAAATGACACCAACTCAGTGTAACACTCAGAAGGCAATTCCCAGCACCGCGATGCTGTGATGCTCCCTCTGGGCACCCTGCCCCAAAAGCCCATGTCCCTGTGCCACCAGTGCCAGCCCTGCCCCATTACAGAGCACCTCCCTGCCCTGTAACTGCACCACTGCCTCAGTCAGGTTCTAATGCTGTGCTTTCTCTGCCTGCCCCCACTGAGCATCGGTCATGCCACAGCATTTTGACTAATTGGCACTAATTCCACCATGAGGTGAGTGGTGCAATGCCCTTATGGGTGGGTTCCCCCCTCACTGGGAGCTGCAGTGGGAAGAACAGGGCTGGGAATGCCATGGGGCTGGGGTGATATGGGAGAACGAGGTGTCACCCATCAGGGTGACATCAGGCCACCAAGCCAGTGCTGAAGCCAGTTCCCTTGCCAAGTCAACCAAGGTCCCAGAGGTGCTACATGTCTGTGTTTTGGGTGGCTCCACGGTACATGCCACCAGCAGATGCCAACATGCCAACAGCCCATGACAGCTGTACATGCGCAAGGCAGGATGGGTCCCTGACCCCCAAAAAGCAGGATGCATAGGGCTGGGAATCCCTGCAGGGAGCACCCCAAAAGGCATAACTGGGGATCCCCAAGACTCATCTCCAAGCCTGAGCTGGTGGTGACTCCTCAGAGGACTATTTTAGGAGCTCAGCCCCAAACCCAGCACCAGAAGGGAGAAACCCTGACCATCCATGTGGATTTTAACCAGCTGATGCTGTTAAACCCTGACCATCCATGCTGGTTATACCCAGCATGTTGGGACGTGCTGGGATAGGGATCAGACCTCCAACATTGCTGGGAAATATCCCAAGCCAAGACCCCTCTGGCCACCACTCCGCTTGCTCCCAGCAGCACCACCATCCCAGTACAAGCAGAGGGAGCAAGGCAACCATGGATGGGCTTCCAGCAAAATGAGTTGCAGATTCAGCTCTTAATTTTAAAACTACTTAGCCAAATTTAAAAAAATGAGGTGGAAATTCACGGCAGCTACAGGTAACCACCTGGAAGGAGGGAAGGCAAAGCAAAGGCTGGAAGTCTGGGGGAGGATTTTTGATCTATGCCTAAGGAATGTGTGTGTTTAGGAGTAGAGGGCATGGAACTGTTGTGCCCATCACCTCATGGATTCATTGCTTTGCTATAGGGCTGTTAAAGGCAATGAGCTCCAGCAGGAGCACCTGCTGCCAGACCCCATGGGGTGAGTGCTGCCAGTCCCTGCAGGCCAGGCAGGAAGGAAGGAAGGACCCCTTGGAAAGGGAGGAGCAGAGAAGTGGGTATCCCAGCCCTTGCCTATGCAGAAATAGACTGGCTGCTACCCCAGGGCAGGGCCTGGATTTCCACTTTGCAATGTTCATTGGCAGTACCAGGTCCCTGCTGACATGTCAGTGGGACACGTGTCCCTGAGCACGGGGAGCTGTGATGTCAGGTTGGTCATGCTGTCCTGTGCCTGACACCCTGTCCCTGTCCCCAGCCCGGCCCAGGCCCCCAGCACACTGGCATGTGCCCAGCAGTGATGTGACAGTCAATGACAGAGCCTGAGGCCACTTAGTTGGGTGCCCAGGGCGCTGTCCTGCCTTACCCCAGTGGGTGCTCACCCTTACTGCTCAGTGCCAGGGCTGTGGCTGGGAACCCACCTACCCATGGGAGCTCAGAGCTCAGGTGATGGCACCCCAGCCACAGTGGGGTGATGGTAGCAGGGCTGGGAGGTGTCTGGCAGGGCAGGGCAGTGTCCATGGGGAGGACGAGGCACAGGAGTGAGTGATGCAAGCAGGGGATGCTGTGTGTGCTGTGAGCAGGGAGATACTGATCAGTCCTGAGCTGGGGGTGCCAGTGGGTGCTGAGAGTGGGGGGATGTTGGTAGGTCCTGTGAGCAGGGGTTGCTGGTGGGTGTTGGGCACAGTGTTGAATGCTTGGAGGTGCCAGTGGGTGCTGAGAGGAAGAATGCTGGTGAGAGCTGTGAACTGGGGGCGCTGATGGGTGCTGGGAGTGGGGGGATGCTGGCAGTGGGGTGATGCTGATGGGAGGCTGGGGGTATGCTGGTGGGTGCTGTGAGCTGGGGGTGCTGGGAGGGGTGTCAGTGGGTGCTAAGAGCGGGGGGATGCTGGTGGGTGCTGGGGTCTGGGAAAGGTGTCAGTGGGTTCAGAGGGGGTGCTGGTGGGTGCTGGGGTCTGGGAAAGGTGTCAGTGGGTTCAGAGGGGGTGCTGGTGGGTCTGGGAAAGGTGCCGGTGGGTTCAGAGGGGGTGCTG
>VWZD01009803.1:78777-105291 GCA_013396695.1 Sakesphorus luctuosus
GGCCGGGCTGGCTCGGGAGAGGGAGAGGGAGACGGGAGGAGGAGGAAAAGGGAGCGGAGAGGAGGAGGAGGGGGAGAGCGGGGAGGTGCCGGTGGCAGCACAGGCGGCCGAGCCCTGCCTGCCCTGGTGTCCCCAGTATCACTCCGGGGACCGCAGCCATTCACCCCTAGCATCACNCCCGGCGTCACCCAGGAGACCCCAGACATTCACGCCCAGCATCACCCGGGGTACCCCAGCCATTCTCCCCCAGAATCACCCGGGGTAACCCAGCCATTCACCCCTAGCATCACCCCCAACATCACTCCAGGTACTGCAGCCATTCACCCCCGGCGTCACCCAGGAGACCCCAGACATTCACGCCCAGCATCACCCGGGGTACCCCAGCCATTCTCCCCCAGAATCACCCGGGGTAACCCAGCCATTCACCCCTAGCATCACCCCCAACATCACTCCAGGTACTGCAGCCATTCACCCCCGGCGTCACCCAGGAGACCCCAGACATTCACGCCCAGCATCACCCGGGGTACCCCAGCCATTCTCCCCCAGAATCACCCGGGGTAACCCAGCCATTCACCCCTAGCATCACCCCCAACATCACTCCAGGTACTCAGCCATTCACCCCCGGCGTCACCCCAGGGACCACAGACATTCACGCCCAGCATCACCCGGGGTACCCCAGCCATTCTCCCCCAGAATCACCCGGGGGAACCCAGCCATTCACCCCTAGCATCACCCCCAACATCACTCCAGGTACTCAGCCATTCACCCCCGGCGTCACCCCAGGGACCACAGACATTCACGCCCAGCATCACCCGGGGTACCCCAGCCATTCTCCCCCAGCATCACCCCAGTGTACCCCAGGCTTCTGCCCCCTCTATGGGCCCGAGGCTTTCTGAGAGTCCTATCTATGCTCCACGGGTGCTGCCCTGCTGCCCTCAGCATCACCTCAGGCTGTCACAGCATTGCTGTGAGATGCCCCAATTCTGCCACCTCTGGATGATCTCATTTGGGGCAGTGGAACAATAGTCACCTCTGCACCCACCACACTGAGGGTTTGGGACATAACGAGGGTTCCTCCACACAGAGCCACAAAATGAAGGTTGCCAACCCAGGGCTGGCAGAGCCTGGAGAATTTGACTGTCTCTTGCCCACCCTGAACTGTCTGGCGTCACACTCAGGTGCCTATTTGGGGTCTGGCAGGGCCTGTCTGGGGAGGGATGGTGCCTTCTGAGCCCTCCCTGTGTGATAGGAGGATGAAGGATGTCCAAATCCACCAGACCAGCTCACTGCTCTCCACCTGCAGCATCTTCAGCAGAGGAAACCCACCGTGGGTTTTTCAGACTGCTTTCAGATGGATTATTGCCCTGGTCCAGCTGGGTTTGTCCAATGCCAGCACAAGGAAAGGCATGTGCAGCACGACCAGCTGTTCCTTCAGCTACTTGCCTCCACTCAACCACAGCCCTACAGCAGCTTGTTTCTCTTCAAACAGCTGTGGGGGATTCGAATTTCTGGAGCCAGGCCAGCCCCATGAGGCTGAGACTTTCATTGCTCTGCCAGCAGCCCCGAGGTGAACTGTCACCCAGGACTGCTCTGATGGCTCCCACCATCCCTCTGGGATAACAGCCCGGAGCAGACATGGGAGGCAGCAGGGCTGCCTGGTGTGCCAGTGAACTCTGGCACATCCCAGCTGCTGTCCAGGGCCAATGGGCTGGGAAGAGACAGAGCAGGAAGGAAGTCCCTCTGCCAGGCAAGAGTGCCACTAAGTGTTACCTTGCTGCAGGGCAGGGGGTTGGTAGTGGCCCCATTGCAGCCAAGCAGCTCTTCTGTCCCTGAGGAGCTGCCAAGGCTGATGCTGAGACAGGGAGAGGGTCCCTGGAGGATCCGAGCTTGATTTTGGATGCTGTGAGCTCTTCCATTCTGGCAGGTCTTGGCAGCATCCAGCAGCATCTCCCAGTGTCCCAGGGAAGGATCTGCTATGCCAGTCAGCCTTCCCACCACCTTCCCCACCCTGCAGAGGAATGAGGCACCACCAGCACCTCAGGCATGGGGATGTGCTGCAAGCCCTGTCCTGGACACAGCTGATGATGATGTGAGTTCAGAAGAGATGGAGCAAAATGATGGAGGAAGGGCCAGAATGACATGATCCCTTCTCCCTGCAGGCCAGGAAGTGTGAGCTTAGGCAGGATGGTGGCAGGGAGATGATGGCTTTCCTGGAGGACACCAGGCTGGCAGCTGTCAGTGTGGTGGGCACAGAGGAGGGCAGAGGGCTGTGCGTTGACACTGGGGCCAGGCGTGATCTGAGACTAAATCCATCGTGTCCTGACAATGCTGAGCAGATGGAGCAGGATCAGCCATCCATGGATCCTCTGGGGATGGCTCTATCACGACTGGCCCTCTGCTTGTACAGAAAGGAGAGAGGGCTGAGCCCAGCTGAAGTTTTCCTCTCACTGACAGCCAGCTCTGAGGGGTATGGGATGTCCCCCAAGGGTCTGGCACTGGTAGGGTCAACCCCTGCCACGACTCTTGGGGAAGCACCCTCTGTCTAGGAGTTATCCAAATCTCCATCCTGGAGGGCTTCTGTCCTGAGCCCAGCCTGGCCACTCAGTCTTTTCTCCCAAGGTGGCAGTGATGGTGGGAAGCAGCCCTGCCTGGTGGGGTGGAGCCCACCCTCCCCTGACCTGGGCTGGTGAGATGTGGTGTGGTGGTTCTGAGCAGGATCTGGCCCTGGATAAACCCAACAGCACTGTGTTGGCTCACTGCTCCCAGCCTGGCCAAGGAAAGCTGTGGGAGGGTCTCACTGTCCCAGGCAGTCAAGGAAGTCAGCATCAAAGTTGAGCAAAAATTCCAGCTACAAACACCCCCAAGTTCTGAGGTTTGACTCTTGAACTGGCTCTGAACCCATGGTTAAAGCTCATTTCTCTCATTTCTCAGCATCCTCCTGACTGTGAAATCCATCTTTATCAAACTAACAGATAAAATGCTCCTTTGGGAAAGACATCCTCAATATTAGGCTCCCTTATCCCATGCAAAGGTCACAATCCATAAAACAAAGTCCTGAGCACTCCCTGGGACCCCCAGCAGATTCCTGGCTCTGCTCACAGGCCCTTCCACTGCAAACCCTGCTGTGAACCCCAAGGAGATGGAAACTGGGATCCACCAGAGTGTTTGCACGAGGACATGGGGATTTTTTCTCTTTCAATTATTTAACAAAGGCAAGTTGTGCTTCATGCAGTGTGGGAAGAAAGGGATTATCAGATCTAGAAAACTCCCAGCCCATTGCAAAGAAAAGTACTTGTTGTTTCTCTCTAGTTGGTTTTGGCTGGACACTTGAGCCCGGCAGCATCCCACATGAGCCAGAACAGCAGTGGTGGGAGTGAGGGAGGGAAGCCAAGCAGGGCTGACCTAAGTGCAACCAGAAATCCAGAGCAACTTGTAAATGAAAGCAAGAAGAAACCTCAAGTAAAAATGTGGGGAGTGGATAGTCCAAGAGGCAGGAATGATTGAGAGAGTAAGATCAGAGCCCTGTGTTTCTTGGAAGGGGATGGATGAAAAGGAAGACCTGATGAACACATGAAAGAGAAATAGTAAAAAACGTGAAAGTTAAACATAGTCAAGTCAAAAAAGCCCAAACCTGCCAGAATTGGAAAGAATTGGATAGTGAAAGTGGCTTTCCCAGGGCTTTGTC
The DNA here is from genome assembly GCA_013396695.1 of Sakesphorus luctuosus. Lineage (NCBI taxonomy): Eukaryota > Metazoa > Chordata > Aves > Passeriformes > Thamnophilidae > Sakesphorus > Sakesphorus luctuosus. Next base: position 82,463 of record VWZD01009803.1, read on the forward strand.
AGCCTTCTCAGGGGCACCCAGCAATGCCAGTGCCTGAAATGTTGACAGCACTCGTCAGCCAAAGACTTAAAAACCTGTTGGATTTTTATCTCTCAGTGTCTTTCCAAGCACCAGGCACAGGCACCCTGTGGCTGACAGCACAGCCCACCCAGCCTGGTGCTGCCAGTGGTACCTTTCCAACAGGTAACACCAGTTTATTCCAATCTGAGGCAATTTCCACACTGGAGTGAGCTCCAGGAATGCTCACCATGCTAATCTTCCTTTCAATAATATTGTATTTGTGATCTTCCCTCTTCTTCAGATCATTCTGAATGTGATGCCATCCTATTCAGGCTAAATCAAATATTTATTGGTGCTGCAGCACTGCTGGGTTGCGTCAGCATTTTCTCCCTAAAATGCCTTTTTTGGGATCTCCTCGCTGTCTCCAGCTTCTGCCTTTCCAGCTCCTGTTTTCTGCCTACCAGGCTCAGACTTTGGAGCAAATGTGGAGTGGGACAAATCTGGAAAGAAAAAAAAAAGGAAGAAAGTGGGGAAATGCTTGGTCACTATTATGGAAAATTCCTCGCTGTTACGGCATGAATTGTTCCAGTGCTTTGGACACCAGGCAGCTGGGATGAATATAAAAACATGGATAGTTTGGGTTTGATTAGGGAGACACAGTGACAGGATGGCACTAAAAATGTCCCCTCTGTCTGGGCATGAGTCTCTATGCCAGGGAGGCACTTGGATATTGGGATGAGCACTAGGATAAAATCCTGAATAGATTGGAGCTGAGCTGATTCAAGCCCAAGAGAAATCCCTTTTCAAGCTGCCAAATCATAATGATAATTAGAAAATAGAGAAATCTTCCTCCATGCTCACTGGGCTTTGCCACAGGACAATGTTTTCTTTATTTAAGCCTCTCCTGCTCTCTTGGCACAGGCTGGGAACATCTGTGCAGCAGAGTGGAAACTGCTCCCAACAACCCCCTCCTGCCACCGGAGCTCAAAGCCCGAGGGCAGGTGAGGGGGGGACAGGGTGGCTCTGGGACAACTGGCCTGCTCTGGAGGCTGCCCATCCCACTGTCCCTCTCCCTGCCTGTACCACTGCCCCTCTCCTACCTGCACCTCTGCCCCTTTTCCTGCCTGTACCACTACCCTCTCCCTGTCTGTACTACTGCCCCTCTTCTACCTGTACTTTTGCCACGTTCCCTGCCTGTACCACTGCCCCTCTCCTACCTGCACCTCTGCCCCTTTTCCTGCCTGTACCACTACCCTCTCCCTGTCTGTACTACTGCCCATCTCCTTGCATGCCCCACTGCCATTTTCCTTGCCTGTACCACTGCCTCTCTCCTGCCTGCACCTCTGTCTCTTTCCCTGCCTGTACCACTATCCTTTTCCTGCCTGTACCACTGCCCATTCCCTGCCTGCATCTCTTCCCCTCTCCTGCCTGCACCTCTTTCCCTTTCCCTGCATGCCCCACTGCCACTTTCCCTGCCTGCACCTCTTTCCCTCTCCCTGCATGCCCCACTGCCACTTTCCCTGCCTGCACCTCTTTCCCTCTCCCTGCATGCCCCACTGCCACTTTCCCTGCCTGCACCTCTTCCCATCTCCTGCCTTCACCTCTTTCCCTCTCCCTGCCTGTCCCACTGCTCTTTCCCTGCCTGCACCTCTGTTCCTTTCCTACCTGCACCAGTTTTATGCCTGAAAGCAGGCAGAGGAATCTCCTCCCTGCTGAAACCCCTCCTTATTCAGCCTCTCCAACTAAGATTAAATTATAGATGGCAAACTGAGTTGTTTAGTGTCCCAATTAAAGATGCATGGAGCCTGCCTTTTTTGGGAGTATATTTGAGGAGGGACAGCATCAGGGCAGGTAAAAGCTGCTTTTCCAGGGGTCTGGCTTCATGCTGATGAATAGCCATGAACATGCTCCACTGGTTTGGAACATGAAAGCAGCAGATAACCCCGAGCTGCAGGAACTTCTGCACTTTGTTTGCAGCAATTTCACTGTGGTTTTAATGCATCTGCACCATCCCTGGCTGCTTCACTGAGCAGGTGTCTCCAGGCTGTTTCTGCCCATTATCCTTCTGAACTGAGATGATGTGACCTCCACAGCAGGCACTGAACCTGGGGGTGGGAAGGGGGAGCTGAGCCTTGATACACCAGCACTGAGCAGGGTTTGTGCTGTGGAAACCACCCAAGCCTCCCCCAGGTCAGGCTGGGGGAGCTCAGAGGCCTCAGCCTCGCACCTTGGGTATCTCCAGGATAAATAGAACAGCTTACAGATCTACACACTTGAAGCTCCATGTTTGCTGAACCAAGAACTTCATTTTTTGCTGGGGTTGGGAAAGCAGTGGTTGGTGCTGGAGGCAGGACCCCCTGCCCATCTCACCCCTCCAACCCACAGCATGGTTTGGGCCACAGGGCAGAGCTGGGAGCACCATCAGAAACCCAGTGTGAGGCAAGGGGAGACATTCTTTACAGAGAGCATAATCAGGCATTGGAATGGGCTGCCCAGAGAGGGGGTGGATTCCCCATCCCTGGAGGTTTTTCAGCTGAGCTTGGCCGTGGCACTGAGTGCCATGATCTGGTAAAGGGACTGGAGTTGGCCCAAGGGTTGGACTTGATGATCTCAGAGGTCTTTTCCAACCCAATCAATTCTATGATTCTATGATTCTATGTCCATGAGGAAGGGTGAGGAGCTCATTCAGCTCCAGAGTAAATAGGTCTCCAGGATCTTAACTATGGGCCAGCAGCCAGGGAAGGCACATCCAGGGGGATGAGGGAGCTGTAGGTGCTCGAGGTTGTAACAGGCAGCAGCAGTTTCCTGCTTTCCTAGTGGAACTCCCACAAGCCAAGTCCTCAGCCACCTGTGTGGGCAGGGTACAGACACATCACCAAGGATGTCCATGGAGCCATCACTTGTGGCTGAGTGCCACTGGAATTCATCACAGGTCTCCCAACAGGTCCATGGCCTGCCTGGCTGGAGATGGTGAGCTGCACCAGAAGAGGAGGTGATCTCCTTCTCCAGAGGATTGGCAAGCACTGTTCAACCTTCAGCTCCCAGCCAGCTGGTGTGGGAGCTGCTGGAGGAGAGCCAAGCCGCATGCCATCCCTGCCTTCCTGCCCACTGCCTGGCAAAGGAAAGCCTGGTACTTAGGAAGTGGTCAGGATGCACAGGAACAAACCTTGAAGGACCTGCAAAGTCCAGACTGACTGGACAGAGCAGAGGGCAGTGGCCAAAGCTCCAGGGACTGAGTGGAGACCTCTTGCTCATTGCCAGCAGACTGAGGAGGTGCTTCCTGCTTGTTTAGAGCTGGGACACCACAATGGCTTTGCCCTGCAGCCTCCAGAAAGATGTCCATGCTGTGACCTTCCTTGGAAACGTCCTGGTGGGCCAAATTCCACAGAGAATTGCTGCCCACATTTAGCCCAGGGCTGGGCTCCTCCTCTCCTGGTGGAGCATCCCAGCTCAGCTGTGCATTTGGGCACCTGAGGGGAAGAGCATCAGGGAATCCATCTCCACACAAGCAGATGCCACGAGGTGCTGAGGCATGTGAAAGCCAACAATAAAAGTATGAATTTCAGGTGCTTTGTGAATCAATTCCCACAGTGCTTGTGTGTTAAAACCCTTAGTGTGAAGGTTTTGTGATGAGGACGTGAAGGTGAGAAGGATGAAGCCTCTTGGTGGTGTCCGTGGCCTGAGTCCAGGAGAAAGAAGTCACAGAGGGGATGGCATCAGGGGGCTGGAGCCAAGTCCTTGCTGGCTGGGGGCCCTTATCCCAGCACTGTGCTGTGAGCTGATGGCACAGCTGGAACCTGAGTGTCCCTCCCCTGTCCCAGTGCTGAGAGCCAGGGCTGCTTTCACTGAGAGCTGGACAGCGCTGACATGTGTTTAACACAAATTTCTTCTACTTCCCCAAACAATAGTAAAGAAAGCCATTTCCAAAAGCCAGTACATTCCTGATTTTCACTGATATTCCCTTCATCCCCTTCCCCAGGCCCACAGGGGCCAGAATGTAACCCCATTTTGACATCACTGGAGTCAATCAAGGCAGCGTAAGGGAGCCGGTGCCAGAGTGCCTGTGCATTTCTGCAAGGGAAAATTCGGTGAGATCTGGAGGCAGAGGTGTCAGGAGCAGATGCAGCGGGTGTGCAAACATGTCTTCTGCCAGTGACACCTCTTTGCTTTTGTGGATGTGACTGGAGTAACATCAGCTGCCTTTGCCTCAGCAAAGAGGGAGGCACCGACACCCCCAGCACACTCCTTATGGCTGATCCTGCATCCAGGAGCTGCAGAACTCCATTATCCACGGGCTGTTCTTCATGACTAATGACAGCCTAATGACACACTCCTGCTGCACAGCACAACGTGCCTGCTGTCAGGCAGTGCAGAAGGAGGAAATTGGGACTGCAGCTCGTGTTTGCCAAACACAACCCGGCTGCTGGCAGGGAGCAGCACAGGTTGCTGTGCATGTGTGCTCTTGGAGTTATTCATGTAGGTCACATCCATTTGTAGCCCTCCAGGGGCTCCCTGGGGATGTGGGATGTGCTGGTGTGGAGCGTGTACAGCTCTTAACACTCACAGGATGTGCCAGGAGGGACGAGGCTGTGCTGGGGGAAGAGGTGCTGTCGAGTTGCCACGTGCTGGGGAAGCCCAGGAACCTGAAAGGTCACACAGCTACTTCCAGTCACAACGTGTGGAGTTATCACCTGTATTTCCTTCATGGAAATGTGCCCCAAATCCTCTGCCCCTACAGCAGCAAGGATGTTTTTACAGAGAGAGTGCTCAGGCATTGGAATGGGCTGCCCAGAGAGGGGGTGGATTCCCCATCCCTGGACGTTTTTAAAGTGAGATTGGCCATGGCATTGAGTGCCATGATCTGGTAAAGGGAGTGGAGTTGGCCCAAGGGTTGGACTTGATGATCTCAGAGGTATTTTCCAACCCAATCCATTCTATGATTATATGATGTGATGGCACAGTTGGTGCCTGGGTGTGAGGGTGGGGGTCTAACAGAGCATGGTGTGCCACAGGACAGGGGAGATGCTGCTGCTGCCAGTGCACCACCCACCCTGGGCAGTGACCTATATCAGCTGCTACGCTGCAGCAAGAGAATTCAGCCAGTGTTTGTGCTTCAGATCTGGGCTGGTTTCAATAAAGTGGTGCTGCTTCCCACTGAAAAGCAATCTGGGCAGGACAGGGCTTCTTCAAAGAACTGTGCTCTCAGATTTCCAGTCTGGAGGGTGGCAGGCTCAAAGCCCGAGCTGCCTGCCTGCTGTCACAACAAAAGGTGTGGTTCCCCAGCCACAGCTCCCGTCCTCTGCAGAGCCAGAGGGTGACAGTGGCCAGGTGAGTCAGGAACGTCCATCTCACTTTGCTGCCTCCGGGCCACCAAGAACCAGCTGGTGCAGGAGGAGAGTCCAGGGCTCTGATCTTTACACCCTGGGAGCAGCCACACCAAAACAGGACTGTGGCTCTCCAGGGGATACTTGGATCCTCCCCACACCTGCAGTGACAGGTTTGGTGTAATCTGATGGGGATGGCATTGCTTTACTGTGCTGGGACTCTGATCGATGGTGTTCTGCACCTCCAAATCCTGCACCGTGGGGAGCTGGTGGTGACATTGGGCTTCAGGGCTGCCTGGTTGGCTCTCACAGGCTCCACTGCTGTCTTTATTCCCCTAGAACAAGCACAAGCACAAGCACAAACATTTTGCTTTCCTGTCCCACATTCCAGGGTTGGATCCTGCCTTCCAAACCACAGCGAGCATTGCTGCAGAGCTTGTAGAACCTGCTGGAGTGTTTATTGCTGCAGAGCTCATCTCCAAAGGAAAAGAGGAAAGAATGACTTAATTCCTTTGCTAAAGGCTCCATTAATGAGAGTAGAAATATTTCAGCCAGAAGGAACACGATTTGCATAGTGTTTGATGGACAACAGAGGTGCACAGATAACCCCCAGACCAGCCCAAAATGATCCACCTTTTCTGTGCAATGAGCAGGAAATATTTTTAGTGGCACTTTAAGAAAAATGATCAATCCTACCTTTAAATCTCTGTCCCCCATTGCCTCCCAGAACAGCTAATACTGTCAGTACAGGTATGACAGTATCTATTTGTCACTGACTAGAAATCACCTTCATTAACTAAAATACCTGGAATCTTTAACATTAAGGACTGCAACAGTTTGCTGCATTTTAATTGGTGACAGAATTCTCACAGGTCTTCAATGCCTGCAAGAGAAATACTCACTTCACTTGCATCACTTCACAGGCTGCTGCCTACAGTGATCTTTAAACAAACAGTATCTCGAGAGCTGTTCCTTTTAATACTAGCTATGATACTGAATAAGTAGTAAATATAAATACTTATTCCATGGAAATTTGGAGCCTGTTTGAAAAATTAGGCCAGTGACCAGGAATTTGAGTGGGTCTAGCTGGAAACACCCAGGCATTTTTAGAAATGACAGCACTGTCACTTTTGAAAACCAGGCCCCTGAAGAGAGTTTTAAATTGGACACTGCAAAAGAAGAAGCCTCGACATCCTTGTATTCCTTTGAGAGCGTGGATTTAAAAGCTTGACTCAAAAGAGCTTCCCAGTTAAATGCCAGAGTTGGAGCTGAGGGTTTTTTCCTTAATCAGGACCAGACAAATTAAAATAAACACACAAGACTGAATTTACACAACAAGTCATTCATTAAAGGCAGGGCGAGAAGGGGGGAGGGAGGAGAGACCACGTGAAAGCAAGAGAGAGCCTATGAAAATGAGCAGAGACACAAGTCAGGCTGTGCCAGAAGACTATCAGGAAAGGTGGCAGTAACAACATGTAAGTGTTATAACAACAGCCAAGATGATTTTCAGAAGTGATGACTCCTTTCACACCAGTCTAAAATGAACAACAGACTTGTAGCTGCCCTAAAAAGTCAGACCTATTTAGTCAGTGCCATGGGGGCACTCTGGGGGATCTGGTAAATGCATACCAGAGAAAATAGAAGTAGTGTCTTCTCTAATTGTAAAAATGCTTTAGAATTACCTCAGCTGTAAGAGGAAAGGAGCACTTGGACTGGCTGAGGAAGTTTCTGCTCCAGATGTTTGTGCAAGTCTGGGGGATTCCAGGCCTGACCAGCACCACCTGGAAACAGAGAATCCCAGAATGGTTTGGGCTGGAAGGACCTTAAAGACCATCCAGTTCCAGCCCCTGCCATAGGCCAGGGACAGCTTTCACCAGACCAGGTTGCACCAAGTCCTGTCCAACCTGGCCTTGGAGACTTGCAGGGATGGGGAGTCTGCAACCTCTCTGTGCCAGTGCCTCACCACCCTTGTATTAGAGAATGTCTTCCTAATACCTGATCTAAACCTTCCCTCCTCCTGCTTGAGGCCATTCCCCTTGTCCCCACAGGCAGAGGAATACCCTGGGCAGGGTGGGATTTGTTGCTTTGGGAATTACAGCAACAACTTCTTCTTTCCAGGTGAAGTACAGAGTGCTCAGAGGCTGCACCAACAGCGAGCTCTGGCCACCAGTTGGTGCCAGTAATACAGGGGGCCTTCAAAATGCTCTTAACCAACCTTGATTTACCAGGTGAATCTACATGAACTGACATGTAGATTCTGTAGAGCTGACTGACCCGTGGTTTTTAGCTAAAGCCAATGTACACGGTCCCACACTCCCCTGTGTAAGGGCTGGGCTCCCAGAAGGGATGTCACACTGGTTGGGAACATGTGAGCCTGAGGCTGGCTGGAGCCTGGAGTCATTCCTGCTTTAACCTGACAGGCTGCCAGGATCCTGAGTAGGTCACTCGAGCAAATCACTGGAGTGCACAGAGAGCAGCACTGAACCAAAGGAGGAGCAGGGCACAAGGAAACCCTGGATTCCCCAGGAGGTGTCTGAACCCTGCCTTCACCTTCACATCACACCTTGCAAGGCTGAACCTCTGCATCTTCCCAGGCTGAGTCACAGTCCTCTTCTAAGTGGTTTTCTTCAGTGATTCATTTTATTTTCCCATTTAGCTGACCCCTCCTTTTAGGTTTTTCTTTCCTTTCTAAGATCTTGGCTTCACTGCTTTGCTATTCCTGGTCCTGTCATGACCTTCTCTTTTCTGGCTTCACCCACCCCATCACCTGAGACAAAGTGTACCCCATCTGATGTGATGTCCAACCCACTGATGGCACCTGGTAGAGCCCCTTCCACTTCTCTGACACTTCCCAGGATCTCATCAGGAGAGAAGAGCAGAGAGAGGGCTTGGCTGTGCATGGAGACCTCTCAGATATCAGCCCTGCTCTGTACCAAAACCTTCTGTGAGGGCACAGGAGTTTCACCACATAACAAGCCCCAGACTTTGTGTTGTGGAATTACTGCAAACAGAATTCCTGTAGTTTTTCTTACCCTGCTGCTTTTTGCACCATCTGGTACCCTTCAGGATGGACACACACACATCTGAATGAGGAGTGGGCTCTAATAATTTGTTTTCTTATAAACCACCTGCAAAACACCCCCAAATGAGGAAAAAGCAATAGGATCAGAACCCAACCTTTGACTGCCTGAACTATCTCTGTCTGTGATGTGCACAAGATCTCTCCTTCTACCTGGATATTTTCAGGTTCTGCTCTTAGATCAAAGTTTCTTGAAGCCTATTGGGGTCATCAGTTCTCTCACCCATCAGAGCTGCCTTGTGAGACTTTTGCTCTGCTGTCATATGAAATATTCTTTTTCAATCCAGAATGATTTCCAGGTGCTATTCATTATGCAAAAGCTTCCTTATCCTCAACACAATGCAGACAGTTTTCAGATCTGAGATAGCTCAACCAGAGTCATAAAGTCCTGGCAAAAAGAGCTAGTGGGAAATAGGAAATTACCTGCTGCACCCCCTTGGCCAAGCAGGATCCAATATGAGAACAAAACTTGGGACAAATGTTTATCAAAAGTTTTCTGAAATGTTTTTAGTATTGAATGTTCTGCCCTCCCTGACTTGATTGTTCTTTCTAGAAATTTCTATATCCAAATGCTCTTTTTCCCCTCCTTCTTGATATGAGGTATCCCAAATAGGGCACAGTGATCCAGCAGAGACATTCCCAGCACTTGTCTGCCTCCTTCACAAGATCCCACATGCTGCACATTTCATCAAGGCTGGTTATGGCACACTCTTGGTTGTCCTTCTCCATCCTCACACAGGACACAGCAGCCAAAGGCTCCTGCAGAGCTTCCTGCACTGATCTCCCAGACCCTCACCTGAAAATCTGCACCAACATCTGCTCTAGTACCAGCTGGTCCTGCCAGAGCTCAGTCTAAGGCTTCTTGAACTCTTCTTTTCTCTTATAACACGTGCTTAACTCAATTTCAGTGACTGCCTCTATTTTCCTGCCTCATTACACTTACCTGAGTTCTTGAGAGTGTAATGCACTTGGTTCAGAAATCCCTGACCATGAACCCCACACCTTATCTTTGCCATGTTCCCGCTCTTCCATGCTTCAGTTTCCTCATTTCTCTACTAGGAAAAACCATCTAGTCTATGAGATATTTCCAACAATGCCTTAAAGATCAAAGAGCAAAGCTTCTGAAACGGAATATAAAAAACCTGCCTCCTATTTGTGCTGCACATAATGCCAGGAAGTAAATACAAACCAGCTCTTTAAATCTTTAATGTGAAATATGTGCCTGAAAGCACCTCTTTTCCCAGTGGTGGTAACAGTGAAAATCTTTCTGCTTTGAGGACTTGATCTTTCACACCTTGCACTTACTGTCCGACTAGTGCCAAACTTCACTTTTAAATTCCACTAAAGTCAAATCCTGGGGAAAATGTAGAGATTTAGACACTGCCATCAGAAGCAGAGAGAGCTGATGCCACATTCCCCAGTCTGATGTTGACTTCACTACAGCATCTGGGTCTCCAGCTCCCACCTGATGAATGATCAGAGCATCCAGGTCTTCAAGTGTCCCTGGAAGTGGCAGCTTTCAGGTGACTGATTCTGACAGAACCATTCACATTTTTCAGCACAGCTTTTTTGTGTTCCCAATGAATACTGCAAGTGCTCCCCCCTGCAGTTCTCATTTCTGCTTAGCCAACCTTTAGCTTTAATTCGGTCTCAGCTGCCTTTGTCAATTCAGAGATGAACTGAGCAGAGCCTGTTCCAGTCTCTGTGTGTGGAACAGAATCCAAGTCCTCATCCTCCACATCCTCCACAGTTCATCACCCGAAGTACTTTAATGTGCTTTTCTCAGGAAGGGCTGGTGTGTCTCATCGTGTCTAATGTCTTTATGCAGCGAGACAAGGCACTGCTGCATCACATGGGGGGCAGAGTGACTCAGAGAGATGGTCCATCAGTTAGGGCATCAGCCTGAGATTTGGGAGCCCTGCCTTCATAGAATCACAGAATCATAGAATGGATTGGGTTGGAAAAGTCCTCCGAGATCATCAAGTCCAACCCTTGGGCCAACTCCAGTTCCTTTACCAGATCATGGCACTCAGTGCCACGGCCAAGCTCAGCTGAAAAACCTCCAGGGATGGGGAATCCACCCCCTCTCTGGGCAGCCCATTCCAATGCCTCAGCACTCTCTCTGCAAAGAAGTTTTTTCTCATCTCCAACTTCAATTTCCCCTGGCAGAGCTTGAGCCCCCCGTGCCCCCTTGTCCTATTGCTGAGTGCCTGGGAGAAGAGACCAACCCCCACCTGGCCACAACTTCCCTGATGTGGCACTTCCAGACAGTGCTGAGGTCACCTCTCAGCCTCCTCTTCTCCAGCACAAACACCCCCAGCTCCCTCAGCCTCTCCCCACAGCACTTGTGCTCCACTCCCTTCTCCAGCCTCGTTGCTCTTCTCTGGCCCCGCTCCAGCCCCTCAATCTCTTGCCTCAACTCAGGGGCCCACAACTCAACACAACACTCAAGGTGTGGCCTCCCCAAGGCAGAGGCCAGGGGAAGGCTCACTGCCCTGGGCCTGCTGGCCACGCTACTTTGGATCCAGGCCAGGATCCCATTGGCCTTCTTGGCCACCTGGGCACACTCTTGGCTCCTCTTGAGCTTCCTGTCAATGAGTACCCCCAGGTCCCTTTCAATCCCTCCCTCTCCCACTCTCCCCATGCCCTCGTCAGCACAGCACACTAAACCCTTCATTTCAGGGCACACAAAACACAGAGCAGATAAATCACAATTAAATCCGCTCACAATTAAAGATCTGCCTCTCCCCAGACTGCAGGGAGGAAGCCAAAGCAAGGCAAGAAACTGAACGTGAGCCTTCCAAGGCAAATGATTTATTTTGAATACAAATAAAACTCCTGTGCCTAAATTATTTAAACATTAGAAGAGTGTCACTTTTACTGACTGAACAGGGCCATTGTGAAGCAGATGAAGTACAAGGTGTTTGTTTTGCATGGCTGGAATAGAATTGCTGAATGGCACAGGCATGATGCCTACAACATGTTTTCTAAATTTTATTGCTGTTTGTGTTGGAATATTTCCAAAATTATATTAGAAAAGGAGTGTTATTGTTTTATTAGAGTCTAATTAACACTGTCACCTAAACCACTAAGTACCATCCCAGAAAACTGGGAGGCCACCCCATAGAGAGTACAGTGATATTAAGTGATTTTTGTGCTATGAAATTAATTCATACAGGTCACTTTGGGCAGGACAAGGAGCTCCAAAGCAGAGACAAAAAGAAAATCTGTACTGGAACACAGTCAGATGGAGGCTTGTAAAGGATGACTAAAGCAGATAAGGGAAAGACAGGGGAGAGACAAATGAAGAAAAAGGATTAAGAACATCTTCTGCATTAGAAGGATTTCCAAGACTCCCAAGGCTACATCATGCCCCCGAGATTTGCATGAATCAAAGCCAGTGTTTTGGAGCTCAGACCTTTGCTGAAGTGGAAAATAAGAATAGCTCACTCTGACAATTGGCAGGCCTGTGATCAGAGCACAGTCCTGCTCCAGGGTTTTAAGCAAAAATTACCGGCCCTTCAGCTCCTCCACTAACGATCCATTTACAGTCACTTGTAGCATTAACTCCAAGGTATGGGCACTGTCAATCATAAACATTGACTGCTCAGTCTCTGCCTTCAAGGCATAGATTTTCCCATCATTCCAAGCTGATGAACATAAAGAAACAGATTATCCAGGCCTACAGACTTTCCTTGTATTATTGCCTCCTTTTCCCTTCCTAATGAACCCTATTTTAATTAAGTTTATAAAGCTTTTATAAGACCCATCCTGGTAGGTCACCAGTATCCACATGAAAACCTCTGCACTGCAGATGAGCCCTCAGACTGACAGTCCCAAATAAACCATTAAAATTTAATTCCTTTTTGATTCTTACTAAGGACAAATGGTTTCTTAGCAATGAGGAGAGATGGAATTGCTGGTCTAGGACAGCAGTGGTTGCTCTGGAAGCAATTTGCACATGGGGAACAGCTTTACACAAAAGGTGCTCTACATTCACCACAGGTTCAGCTGTTGCATCCAACAACGTCAATATTTTAGAATGAGGCCTGGAAATCACATCCAAAGCCAGGTCTCCAAACTTTATCTTGCAGGCACACCACAAGCACCAGGACACTGGGAGCTGTGAGCAAAGTTCATTGGACCAGCTGCCAGCTAAGAGACCTTCGGGTCAAGTCATGAACTGAACTTAAACCCATTCCCAATTTGATCCTATCTTCATTCTGACATGCTGGTGTTTATCATATTTGGCAACCTTTGAAGACTGAGCTCATCTGTCTTTTATAGAATATCTCTCACAGGCTGTGAGAATTGGACCTATTCAGCCTTCTGAAGAGACAACTGAAGGGATATCATCACTGTCGAGCAGTGAGGATGGACCAGGCTCTGCTTGGGGCCCCAGAAATGGCACAAGAGGAATGGGCAGGAACTGATGCCCAGGGAGTTCCACCTGGACAGGAGGAAGAAATTATTTGCTGTGCAGTGACCCAGCACTGAACAGGCTGCCCAGAGAGGGGGTGGAATCTCCTTCACTGTGGATATTCCAGACCCCTCTGGAAACAATCCTGTGCCATGTGCTCTGGGATGGCCCTGCTGGAGAAGGGAGATGGGGCCAGATGAGCCACTGTGGTCCCTTCCAACCTGAACCACCCTGGGATTCAAGCACAAATCTGGCCTGGCCATTACCTGAAATGATGCTCTGACCCTCCTCTGGCACTGATGGCAGATTGTGTAGGGGATGTTGATTTGTACCACACCACAATATCATTTTTGGAACAGGTAGCAAACAAGTCAGGAACTCTCCTGGTCAGATATCAAACCATCCTTTGAATCTTTGCTGTTTCTAACATGAACCTGTAACCTTCCCAACAGGGATCACCACGGTTAGCCAAAGACCTTTTTCTCACATAAAATTCCCCAGATTTGGCTTCTAGTCAAAAATTGATTTGAAGGAACATTTAAAGTAAAACTTAAAAAAATTATTTCTGCCTTTACAATCACAGAATCATTAGGCTTAGAAAAGCCCTCTGAGATCATTGAGTCCAACCATTAACCCAAGGGGTTGCCCTTTTTTGGATGCTGTGACTTGTATTTCCCATACTCAATCTCAAAACAACCTCATGTGTTGTATATAACAGACACAAAAGTGGGTGGAGAGGTGCTGGCTGCCCAGATTTAACATCAAGCATGAACAGCAGCCTCATATTGTAAAGATGTCATTTTTTATCTTGCTTACTGCATGATTCCTATTCAGCGTCACTGAGGGCAATGGGAACGATGGCAGGAGCCTGTTTGTAATACACTTGTTCTACCTGTTCGAATAAAAAGAGACCTGCTACATTTCAAAAGCCACGGGGCTGAGTGCTTTGAAATCAGCTCTGAGCCACACATCCCAGGGATATGACAGAAAGGAGAACCTAGAAAGATACCACAAGCTTTTGTTCGACATCCCCATCAACGGCAGAGAGATGAACCAGGGCAGAGAAAACTGGCACAACAAAAGCATGGCCCCTTTCAAGCACAGACTGTGTGGGTGCTTTATAAAGCAGGATAACATCAGCAATTCCTACTGGAAGGCAGGAGGGCTCTGCAGAGGGATCTGGATAGACTTGAGAGATGGGCTGACTCCAATGGGATGAAGCTCAGCAAGGCCAAGTGCAGGTCCTGCCCTTTGGCCACCCCAACCCCTGCAGCGCTCCAGGCTGGGCACAGAGTGGCTGGAGACCAGCCAGGCAGAAAGGGACCTGGGGGGACTGAGGGACAGGAAGCTCAAGAGGAGCCAAGAGTGTGCCCAGGTGGCCAAGAAGGCCAATGGGATCCTGGCCTGGATCCAAAGTAGCGTGGCCAGCAGGCCCAGGGCAGTGAGCCTTCCCCTGGACTCTGCCTTGGGGAGGCCACACCTTGAGTGTTGTGTTGAGTTGTGGGCCCCTGAGTTGAGGCAAGAGATTGAGGGGCTGGAGCGGGGCCAGAGAAGAGCAACGAGGCTGGAGAAGGGAGTGGAGCACAAGTGCTGTGGGGAGAGGCTGAGGGAGCTGGGGGTGTTTGTGCTGGAGAAGAGGAGGCTGAGAGGTGACCTCAGCACTGTCTGGAAGTGCCTGAAGGGAAGTTGTGGCCAGGTGGGGGTTGGTCTCTTCTCCCAGGCACTCAGCAATAGGACAAGGGGGCACGGGGGGCTCAAGCTCTGCCAGGGGAAATTGACGTTGGAGATGAGAAAAAACTTCTTTGCAGAGAGAGTGCTCAGGCATTGGAATGGGCTGCCCAGAGAGGGGGTGGATTCCCCATCCCTGGAGGTTTTTCAAGTGAGCTTGGCCGTGGCACTGAGTGCCATGATGTGGTAAAGGGACTGGAGTTGGCCCAAGGGTTGGACTTGATGATCTCGGAGGTCTTTTCCAACCCAATCGATTCTATGATTTTATGATTCTATTCTGAAATAAGTCAGAACAGGGAAATGGAGCCTCTATTTCCCTCTCAGTGATTTCTCAGTTGAAGAGCGGTTAACAGATAAAAATTCAAACATCTGTGCAAGGATGTAGTCCTGTAGTCCTTACAATCATTAAATCCAGCTCATCCAGGTGCCTCTGGGGCACAGGTGCACCAGTCAGGGATCCTGCCATCAGATCAGTCTATAGCTCCAAATGATTCACTCATTACATTAGAAGGACGTGGATTTTTCAGGCTGGTAACATCTTACACTGGGCACTTTGCTGTACCTTGGTAAGGTCTGACCCCTTGTGCCAAGTCGTGATGCAATAATGACATGCCAAAAATTAAAACTTTAACTGGGATCAAACTGTCATCCAAGGCCAAGTTGGATGGAACTCTGAGCAACCTGCACTAGTGAAAGGGTCCCTGCCCATCGCAGGGAGTTGGAAGGAGATGATCTTTAAGATCCCTTCCAACTCAAAGCACTCCATGATTTTCCCTCTGGAGAGGAAACAACATTGTGGATTTTAAATAAAGTGTCATGATCCTACTGTACAGAAGAGAGGATGTTTGCTGCCCACCCAAGAGACAACAGCAGGCAGAAGACACATCAGGATGCCCACCAGTTCTTGTCACAAGCCCAGCATTTAATTCAATGTGTCCCGTTGTCAAATACGTCAGTTGTAAGTGAAACTGAGACCCAAAAAGGCTCTTGGAGCAGATCTATCAGCCAGGTCTCAGCTGATGTTATGGGGCAGTAAAGCTGCCACTCTACAAACTACACAAAAGTAGAATTTCAGGATTCCCACTGAGGGCACACAGGGAGGACCCAGTGGCAGAGCAGCAGCCCTAGGAGAAAAGGGGGAAGTTGGCATTACTGTTATTACCCAAACATCAATAATCCTAGTCTTTTTATTTAGAATTCTTTCTGTAGATCAATGATTTTTCCAACTTTCCAGCTGAATTGGATCCTGGTTTTGAGCAACTGCTCATCATCATCCTTGCATTCACATGGAGGTTACAGTATAAATCATTCTGTAAGGAGTTGAACTGGTTTTGAGTTCCTGTTGGTTAAAAGAGGCTTTTTAGTTATCCTGACCTTACTTACTGAAACTTCTTTGCCAGCCAAAAGCATCCCTGTTACACTCACAAAAGAAAACCAATGTCATTGCTGCTTCCCTCTGACAGGCAGGAATCTGCTGCTCTTGAAACTCAGTGTAGTCAATTCAATGAATCTGCCACTCATTTGTCCCTACAAGGAAGTGCTGACCCCAACCTCTACATATCAGGGAAGTTACAGAACCTTGAACTTGAATTTTCCTGTTAAGAGAAAACTGAGGTTTGGCCTGACATTGACCCAAATGTTCTTATTTTCCATCTCCCTTTTCCACTGACTCTACAGGGTCTTGCCCTCCCTTCTTCCCCCAAAAGCTCCACGTTAGGATGTGATATCAGTATGCAAAAACATGGTCAGAACTAACATTTCATTCCATCACATGTTAATATTTCACATGATCTTGCCTGTCCCACCTGCCTCTGCCAGGGCGTGCAAAGGCAACACCGCAGAGACTTTATTTCTTGGACCAGAGCCCAATGGCAACAGCCTCCTTGTTGATATTGTTGCTCAAGTGCACTTAAATATTCCACACTCAGGAATATTTCCAGACAGCTTAGGTCTTTGGGGAATAGATTTCATTGTACAAAGCTAAGCTTGCAGAACTGTGTGCTGGAGCTGGTTACTCCAGCGCTGCAAAATGAATTGCTGTGAGCCCGACTTTCCAATCCTCCGTGAAGTGCCGCCTGCAGGTTTCTGGTTTGGAGGCAGAGGAAAGCCTTGCACGTACTCCAGCACTCCCAGACACGTGCCCACACAACCAGCAGAGCCTCCTTTACAATCCCTCCTCCAACAAACCCTTTCTCAGCTGGCAAACCATAGAATCATAGAATGGATTGGGTTGGAAAAGACCTCCGAGATCACCAAGTCCAACCCTTGGGCCAACTCCAGTCCCGTCACCAGATCATGGCACTCAGTGCCACGGCCAAGCTCAGCTGAAAAACCTCCAGGGATGGGGAATCCACCCCCTCTCTGGGCAGCCCATTCCAATCCCTGAGCACTCTCTCTGCAAAGAAGTTTTTTCTGCTCTCCAACTTCAATTTCCCCTGGCAGAGCTTGAGCCCCCCGTGCCCCCTTGTCCTATTGCTGAGTGCCTGGGAGAAGAGACCAACCCCCACCTGGCCACAACTTCCCTTCAGGCACTTCCAGACAGTGCTGAGGTCACCTCTCAGCCTCCTCTTCTCCAGCACAAACACCCCCAGCTCCCTCAGCCTCTCCCCACAGCACTTGTGCTCCACTCCCTTCTCCAGCCTCGTTGCTCTTCTCTGGCCCTGCTCCAGCCCCTCAAATCCTGTGTAAATAAGCATTGTTTTGCTTACTGCAATAGACTTGTCCCACTTTGCATCATTTTAGGATCTGTCTCCTAATGCCTGAAAGGAAACACACATTGAAATGAGGGATGAGTAGGGCAGTTCACCTCTGTTCAAACACAGGCCATGATTCTCAGCCTGCTTCTCCTTCAGATGTGGAACCACACTGGCTGTTTCGTCTGTGGGACTGAAAAACTGATGCTTGCTTGGATTATGCCTTTACATAAAAAATAAGTGATTCTTATGCTTTGTCCCTTTGGGGAAGCAGCAGCTCTGCCCTCCAAGCTCACTCCATCACTGCAGTTGGAGTCTTTACAGAGAGCTACAATCCCTCCTCCAGTGTCAGCTGTTGTATCTCCTGTCTTTACAAAAGCAAAGCTGTGATTCCTTTGGAGCAAACAGGATCAAACCACAGGGAGTTGGAGTCTCCTTGGTGCTGTAGCCATGCTGAGCACCACAGAGTCTGTCCTGCTCCTGATGCTCGTATTTGCCATTTAAACACGGCTTTGTCAGTGTTCTTTGACTGACCTGGACTGCGAGTGACTCTCTACAGGGAGAAGAGGGGAAAGAGTTACTAATTACAGGTATATATGAATTACTTTAGTTTGAGGAGTCAATAAATACCATCACTGTGGGTCCTTCAGCACAGCTGGGATCACGTATGACCCTACAAATCCTTTCCTCATTCCAGCCATACACACATTTTCTATCAGTGCCACCACTTCTCCTTCCACTGATTCCTCATCTCTGAGACATGAAAACAACAGAGGAAAAAATTCAGCCTCAGCATCCTTTCTTACAGGTCCTTTTAGTGCAGATCCTCTGTGTCTCAGGCCCCTCTCCCTGTCTGAAGGACACAATCCCACCTCCTGCCTATTTGTAATTAATCAAATTTGTCACAGAAGAGCTTGGAAATGAGTCAGCCCATCATCATCATGGGTGTCTGCTCTTTCCTAAGATGGTCAGACATCAGGAAGAGGGAAATGGTTTTCCACAGATAAAGGAGAAGACTACAGTGAAAAAAAAATCCAAACCAACCTGCAAATAACCCAAAGCAGTCCTTAGCCTTGCCAAAAAACATCAAGTATAAGATAAATAAATGTCTGCTTCAGTTCTGCTACCTGGGAAGGAATATTGCTCTGCTGTATAGAACACAGCAGATTAACTTCAAAATCTGAGAGCCCAAAATAGGCTGCAAGAGGGATGAAATTACTTCTGTGGGGTTAAATCATAGAATCACAGAATGGTTTGGGTCAAAGGGACGTTAAAGATCATCCAATTCTGACTCCCCTTGCCATGGGCAGGGACAACTTCCACCATTCCAGGTTGCTCCAAGCCCTGTCCAGCCTGGCCTTGGACACTTCCAGGGCTGGGGCAGCCACAGCTTCTCTGGGCACCTGTGCCAGGGCCTGCCCACCCTCCCAGGGAGGAATTCCATCTCAATATCCCGTCTAACCCTGCTCTCTGTCAGTTTGAAGCCATTCTCCTTTGTCCTGTCACTCCAGGCCCTTATAAATCATCTCTCTCCATTTTCCCTGTTGCTCCTTCAGGTACTGGAAGACCACAATGAAGTCACCTCAAAACTTCTCTTCTCCAGGTGAGCACCCCCAGCTCTCCCACCCTTCCCTCCCAGCAGAGCTGCTCCATCCTCTGCCCATCCTGGTGCCTCCTCTGGCCTCTCTCCAGCAGCTCCATGTCCTTCCTGTGCTGCCCCCAGGGCTGGGGCAGCTCTGCAGGTGGGGTCTCACCTGAGGGGGCAGAGGGGCAGAAGCACATCCCTGATATTCTGAACTCCTCCCTAGAATCCTGATATTCTTAGTGAGAAAATTATCTCTCCTATCCTGGGGGAACAACACACGAGTGAAATGGAAAACAGGTAATAAAAAAGGGAATAAAGGAGCTTTATGCCACCAGAACTTGGAGTGAGAACGAAGCTCTGGCACGAAGCAAGTGCACACAAGAGGCAGAGACCAGCTGGTGGCAGCTCCAGGCTCCCCAGGACTCGTGAGGAGTCTGGGGAGTTTGACATTTTAAGTTGCAATAGAAACTCCAACAACATTTGCCACGACCTGGGGTCACAGGCAGTGCTGCCAACTGTGCTGACAGTACCAGGATTTTCAGGATATTCCCATTTTTTGACTCGAAACCCAAGCTCCATATGTGAAAACACCAATTTCTCTTTGGTGAAATGTTTTCTTGGAAAGAGAAACCACCTCTAGTATTTAGTGTTGTGAAAGCATGAGAAGGGGATTCTTAAAAAATAATGATAGAAGTAAATCAGAGTATTTCTGCATTTCTTCTTTATAAAAAGATCCCTGTCATGTGATTTTGTGATTTTGGAACAAATAGAGGTGTCAGCACTTTAGGATATCTAAGCTGCACCACCCAGAATTCTTGTGCTTCCCAAGCATTAATCTGTCCTAACCTCAGCTGATTTTCAGGATTAAACACTTGCAGGGTGTTTAAAAGAATGAAAGCTGGGAAGCACTGATCTTCTGTGTGGAAGGAACTGCAGCTCTAAGGAAAGTGAGAGAGGAAGGGAGGAAAGAAGGGAAACCAAAATGGATATTTGGGCTGTGGAGACCTGGAGAGGATTTTGTAAAAGGCCCAGGCAAGTTCTGATAAATTTTGAATAATTTCATTGGTTCTATTAAAAAACTAAACAGATGCAAAAGATTGTTTTTAAAGTCTTGCTTATAGAATCGTAGAATCCAAAGTGGTTTGGGTTGGAAGGGACCTTAAAGATCATTTTGTTCCACTCCCCCTGGGACACCTTCCACTATCCCAGGTTGCTCCAAGCCCTGTCCAACCTGGCCTTGGACACTTCCAGGGATGGGGCAGCCACAGCTTCTCTGCCCAACCTGTGCCAGGGCCTCATCATCCTCACAGGGAAGAATTTATTCCTAATATTTAACATAAATTTCCCTTCATTCAGTTGGAAGCCAGTGTTCCTTGTCTTATCAAGAAAAAGAAGAAAAAAATCCGTATATATGTGACTGGGCATTCCAAGCAGCCTTTCCCCCACCTGTGCATCAGCTTAAGGAATATTTGAATATTTAACACAAGAATCAGGTAATTGTGGATATCAGAAAAAGAAAAAAATCCTGATTTGTAATTGAATTGCATTGCATTTCTCCCTTAGTCTGTCTCCAGCAGCACATCCAGTCCCCTGGAGTATCAGGACAGATCCCTGTGAAAACACAACCCCCGGTGAGGGTTTCCTGCCACACTCCCACAACACACCCAGCCAGGAGCCAGGCTGCATGCAAATATTCTCAAAAGCAGGAGAACAAAGGGATTCTTGTTAATCAGAAATGGGTTACACAGGCACATCTGTTTCTGAACAATGTCTTAAAAAATATCCTATGAGGTGTTGGCAGCATTTTGGAGTGCTCCGTTATCACGGGCCCATCAAGTGGCTTTTGATGTGCTGCCTTGCAGTTTTGCCTGTAAAAGGCTCCCACCTCACATGCCCCTTGGGACTGGCATTAGGGCAGGTGGTGGCATTCCAAATCAAATCTATAACCATGGAGTTTATCTAATTATAGCTCCCTGCTGCTTGCTGATAAATCAGAGTTTCTGCTGCACTGCCAAGACTGCTTTCGTTTTTCTGAGGTTTTCTCTACAGTTCTTGACTTGGAGAGGGAAGAGTGGATTATTAATACAATAAAGCCCCCACCTTAAAGTGGACAGGATTCCTTACCAGGCTCATAAAATCATAGAAGCCCAGAGTGGTTTGGGTTGGAAGGGACTTCAAGATAATCCAGTCCCACCCCTGTCATGGGCAGGGACACCTTCCACCAGCCCAGGGTGCTCCAAGCCCTGTCCGACCTGGCCGTGGACACTGCCAGGGCTGGGGCAGCCACAGCTTCTCTGGGCAACCTGTGCCAGGGCCTGCCCACCCTCACAGTCAAGAATTTCTTCCTACTATCTTATCTAAACCTCCCCTCCTTCAGCCTAAAGCCTTTCCCTCTTGTCCTGTCATTCCAGGTCTTTGTCCCAAGTCGCTCTCCAGCTCTCTTGGAGCCCCTTCAGTCACTGGGAAGGGCTCTGAGGTCTCCCCAGAGTATTGTCTCCTCCAGGCTGAACACCCCCAGCTCCCTCAGGCTGTCTCCATACAGTTCATCAGAGTTTGATTTCAACATTAACTCGGTAATTGTGCTTCTTTCTTATCCAGGCTGTTCTCTGAATCCCCACGAGTAAATGTCTTTAAGTTGTGCTTGTTATTCAAGCAGTTCCCATTAAGGATGCCATGAATACTCTGGGTGCTGCCAGACCTCTTGTAGATGAAACAACGAATCTATGTAGGAGGTTAAAAATATCACCATTCATTATTTACTTCTTACAGAAAGAAACCACTGCTTTGAAGTATGAGTATAAATAAAAATACCAGCAAAAATCCCGCCTGCCCGTTCCCTCCCCTGCAGGGATCCTTGCACTTTGTCCTGTTCTGATCTCTTGTGAAGTTCTTGAACACTCTATGAACTCTTTCAACACATCTTTAAGTATATATAATTTATTTTTTTACAGTGCAAATCAGCTCTTTCTGAAAATGCACTTACAGTCGTCCATCCCCCTTTGCAGATGCACCGGTGCCTTCGAACTGCTCAGCCTGTGACAAGGGAACAAAATTAATTTGGTTGTTTATCTCAGTATTTATAGACATCACAGAAACACACTCCAAGTGAATTCCATGTAAAAGGCAAACAAGTTGCATCATCACAGCAGTGAAACATTCTGCCACTCCTCCTCAGAACAGAAACAAAGGCATCTTCAGATCATGCCTGGGAGATAAACACGTTCTCATATATCTAAAGGCAAAGTTCCTTTAAGGTTGACCAAACTTATTTTCAATAAACATTTTCTCCTCAGCCAAACAGATCTAAGCTGTTTCTTTAAAGATATGCTTGTCTGGGGTGGCTGTGCATTCCAGGTTTGGAGTTTCATGTTGTGCCTAATTCCCCAGTGTGATGGGTGAACAAGGTTTTCAGAGACAGAGGATGATGTTTGTTCACTAATATGCATCTTTTTCATTCTCCACCCCTGGAAGGGTCCAAGACCAGGTTGGATTTCACAGACTCAAAATCCCAGACTATTCTGGGTTGGAAGGACCCACAAGGACCATCAAGTCCAACTCTTCAGTCAATGGCCCACACAGGGGATTGAACCCATGACCTTGGCATTATTACAACCAAGTTTTAACCAACTGAGCTCATCTCAGTTGAAGCATTGTGGTCTAGTGGAAGGTGTCCCTGCCCATGGCAGGGGGTGGGATAAGATGACCTTCAAGGTCCCTTCCAACCCAAACCATTCTGTGGTTCTGTGATTTTTGCAGATAAATTCCAACAAAGTGATGAAAATTGTTCTGCAGGGAGGGAGGTCGCTCTGGAGGCTCCAGGGATGGGGAAATTCCCTCAGGACAGGCAATACACATCCCCAAATCCACATTTTGGAGCAGCCATGCCTACCTGGAGCAGGGCTCAACTAACACTGAAACCAGGGACGGAGCAGATTTGCTTTCTATGGCAGGAGAGGTGACAATTTTCCTTACTAATGCCTCGTGCATCCTCAACAAAGAC
>VWZD01009803.1:105490-116306 GCA_013396695.1 Sakesphorus luctuosus
ACAGGACGGAGTCAGGAAGGGAAAAATGGAAAGCACGAAAATGGATCTGACAGTAGTGGGAGATAAAACTGTACCAGCACTTTCTCACTGACTGCAACAACAGATTTGCCCTGATGAATTTCTCAGTTCAGGCGTTTGGAAACTGCATTTGGTAAGAGTGAGAGAAGAGACCAGAGAGGAAGAAAGGAGGAAGATAAGGGTTTATAAGGTCTGCTCAAAGCCTGTCTTTGAACTGAAGTGTCTGTTTTAAGCAACACAGAAGGAAATTGGAGGGACTGTTTGTTATTTCCACCCAGTGTGAATGTCTCATTTTCTCTCCCTTCTTCCCAAATGCCCAGTGTTTTGTCTTAAGTAGCCATTACAGAACACAAATAAAATGCAGGGAGGTCAAATTAATGCCCACCAGCTGCACTTGATGGGAACCTTTTCACAGACTCACACAATGGTTTGGGTTGGAAGGGACCTTAAAGATCATTCAATTCCCACTCCCCCTGCCATGGGCAGGGACACCTTCCACCAGCCCAGGTTGCTCCAAGCCCTGTCCAGCCTGGCCTTGGACACTCCCAGGGCTGGGGCAGCCACAGCTTCTCTGGGCAACCTGTGCCAGGGCCTGCCCACCCTCACAAGGAAGAATTGCTTCCCAATATCCCATCTAACCCTGCCCTCTGGCAGTGAGAAGCCATTCCTCCCTATGTCCTGTCACTCCAGGCCCTTGGAAATGGTCTCTTTCCCAGGACAGAGACCTTCCAGCCTCTTGCATACCCAAAGGTCCTGTTTTTCTTCCTGTTTTCTCTACCAGAAGTGATGTCAGCTGAAGCTCATGATGCTCCAAATGTCTCTTCCACAAAGAGCAGGTCCCCAGGGTATACATTGTGATAGAACCCCTCCCAGCATGGACTGAAGTGCCATCAGGCTTTGAGCCTCTGCTCTGGAACCCTTTCANCAGATAAATTCCAACAAAGTGATGAAAATTGTTCTGCAGGGAGGGAGGTCGCTCTGGAGGCTCCAGGGATGGGGAAATTCCCTCAGGACAGGCAATACACATCCCCAAATCCACATTTTGGAGCAGCCATGCCTACCTGGAGCAGGGCTCAACTAACACTGAAACCAGGGACGGAGCAGATTTGCTTTCTATGGCAGGAGAGGTGACAATTTTCCTTACTAATGCCTCGTGCATCCTCAACAAAGACTCACAAAATGTCTTGTGCATTCACACAGCTCTGCAGGGAGTGAATTAAAATCAGCACTTCTCCCAGAGTTTGCAACACCACGCCCTAAATAGCGTGGAAAGAAGAATGGAAACACTTTTGTTTTGATAAATGCTGTGGGTTTGACTTGAAAAAAAAACATCTGCAAAAACACCTCAGAATTCTGTCACTGAAGGAAATTTCTGCCATAAACCAGTAGATGCTACTTGTATTCAGCAGGGACTTGTTGACAGTCTGGTGACAAGGTATTATTTGTATGCAGACATGTGCAAGGGGTGGGTGGGANTCTCTCCCTTCTTCCCAAATGCCCAGTGTTTTGTCTTAAGTAGCCATTACAGAACACAAATAAAATGCAGGGAGGTCAAATTAATGCCCACCAGCTGCACTTGATGGGAACCTTTTCACAGACTCACACAATGGTTTGGGTTGGAAGGGACCTTAAAGATCATTCAATTCCCACTCCCCCTGCCATGGGCAGGGACACCTTCCACCAGCCCAGGTTGCTCCAAGCCCTGTCCAGCCTGGCCTTGGACACTCCCAGGGCTGGGGCAGCCACAGCTTCTCTGGGCAACCTGTGCCAGGGCCTGCCCACCCTCACAAGGAAGAATTGCTTCCCAATATCCCATCTAACCCTGCCCTCTGGCAGTGAGAAGCCATTCCTCCCTATGTCCTGTCACTCCAGGCCCTTGGAAATGGTCTCTTTCCCAGGACAGAGACCTTCCAGCCTCTTGCATACCCAAAGGTCCTGTTTTTCTTCCTGTTTTCTCTACCAGAAGTGATGTCAGCTGAAGCTCATGATGCTCCAAATGTCTCTTCCACAAAGAGCAGGTCCCCAGGGTATACATTGTGATAGAACCCCTCCCAGCATGGACTGAAGTGCCATCAGGCTTTGAGCCTCTGCTCTGGAACCCTTTCAACCCCCACAATGACATTCTTGTCACTCCATATGTACACAGAATTGAATGACTTACAATCCTACCATGCGAGTGAGAAAAATGAGCAATGACTTCTCCAGTCTTCTGGAATCCATAAACATTGACATATATTTCAAAGAATTCAGTGGCTCCAAGTTATCTCAGAAATGTGGACATGCACTTACACTGCAAGAAACATGACATTTGGAATGGGCATGTGGATGGTTTGTGTGTACATGTGTTGGTACCAGCAAAGCCATGGGGTTTAGAGAAACAAGACCAGAGTAGGTTTTATGTTGGGATCAATTGATGATTTTTTCTCAAAGTTCTTGTTAGTCTTGTGTTTGTTCTCAAACAAGATCTGATGCTTTGGAGGAGAGCTTCTTTGTGACATCCCTAGCAGTATATTTGCTCCCAGGCACTCAGCAATAGGACAAGGGGGCACGGGCTCAAGCTCTGCCAAGGGAAATTGAAGTTGGAGAGCAGAAAAAATTCTTTGCAGAGAGAGTGCTCAGGCATTGGAATGGGCTGCCCAGAGAGGGGGTGGATTCCCCATCCCTGGAGGTTTTTCAGGTGAGCTTGGCCGTGGCACTGAGTGCCATGATCTGGTAAAGGGACTGGAGTTGGCCCAAGGGTTGGACTTGATGATCTCGGAGGTCTTTTCCAACCCAATCCATTCTGTGATTCTATTCTATTCTATGATTTGGGATTTCCACCTGCATAACTTCCCCTGCTGCTCGCTGATCTTCATGGTTGCTAAGAGAATAATAGAATTACAGGGGTCATAGATTGATAGGGTTGAAGGGACCTTTAAAGGCCATCTTGGATGGCCTCCAGGATGTCCCATGGGCAGGAACACCTTCTATTATCCCAGGTTGCCCCAAACCCTGTCCAACCTGGCCTTGGACACTTCCAGGGATGGGGCAGTCACAGCTTCTCTGCCCAACCTGTGCCAGGGCCTTATCATTGTAGATAGAAGTTATAATTTTACACCACAAAATATGTTGATCCTCACACAAGAAGGTTTCCCAGGGAAGTGTTTAAATCCCTTGGGTTTCACTCCCTCCACTGGGTATAAACTGAGAAGTTCCAAGAAGTCTTATAGCAACAAATGAAGAGAAATCAGACCAAGTGCACTAAGCTGGTGCTGAGGGTTCATCATCATCAGATCCCTGCAGGCAGTATCCTTGTCCAATGGAAGGCCAAAAGCTCCTTATTCCAGAGACACTCTTGTCTCAGGATGTGCATGCTGGGACCCCTGAGTGCCAATCATACACTAAATTAAGAGAACTGTGAGATTATGAAGCCAAGCACTCAGAAGTCAAAGAGCAATAGAATCAATGTAACCTGTGCAACCTTGTTTTGCCTCAGTTGCACATGTGCATTATAATAAACTGATTGCATTTTCTATGCTACCTTTTCCAGTAAAACCTCTCTCTCATCAGTGGTAGAATCATAGAATCATAGAATGGATTGGGTTGGAAAAGACCTCCCAGATCATCAAGTCCAACCCTTGGGCCAACTCCAGTCCCTTTACCACATCATGGCACTCAGTGCCACGGCCAAGCTCACTTGAAAAACCTCCAGGGATGGGGAATCCACCCCCTCTCTGGGCAGCCCATTCCAATCCCTCAGCACTCTCTCTGCAAAGAATTCTTTTCTCATTTCCAACTTCAATTTCCCCTGGCAGAGCTTGAGCCCCCCGTGCCCCCTTGTCCTATTGCTGAGTGCCTGGGAGAAGAGACCAACCCCCACCTGGCCACAACTTCCCTTCAGGGAGTTCCAGACAGTGCTGAGGACAGAATGAGGATTTCAAGAAAACATCTTCCTGAAGGGAAGGAGGAGAAATAATACATGGAATGAACACTGAAATCTTGGCATTGGAGCAATTGTAGCAGGTTTGAGTTTTTCCAAAATCCTCTTCCTGTGGCAAACAGTGATCTTGGAATCTTTCAGCCCAGTTGATTTAATAAATCTGTTAGATCTGAATATAGACCTTATAGCACTTGGTGTGGGAAAGCCTCTCAAATAAGCCCTTCTACCATTCCTGGGAATGTTTTCTGTCTCACTCCAGCTAATACCTCCCTAAAAAACAAACCAAAAAACAAACACAAAAACAAAACAAAAAAATAAAAAAAACACCAAAAACCAACCAACCAACCAAAAAACAAAACAAACAAAAAACCCCAAAAAACCAAACAACAAACAAACAAAAACCCAATCAACTCAGGAACTAGTCCATTTTTATGCTCATTTTAACTTTTCATGACTTTTACCAGAGTTAATATAAGAGAAAGTCTGTTGGATGATACATGAGATTGAGGTAAAACTCAAACTCTGAGTGAAATGAAACAGAGCAAAGCCAAGCCAATGGTCTCAGACTTTGGGATGGAGATTGAGACACTCACAGAGAACTAATAGCACAGGAAAAGGGCTCATCTGTGAATCAATTTTGTGATGGTTCTCCTGGAGGTTGCCCTACTTTCTGCTACTGACAAAGAGGAGGACAAGGAAAAAATTCACATTGCAGAGCTACTACTCACCAAGACAATCTTTTTCTGGGGCTCAAATTCCATCATCACCTTGTTTATATTCGCTTTCAGAACATCACCACTCCATGTGCCAACAGAAAAATAACTATCATCAGGTATTATTGATAGGAAAGCAGAATAAAAAGGAGATTGTGGTCTGGATAGCAAGACACTTGTCCCAGGTATGGCTCTGGGCTCCTTAAATAGCTCTGTTTCTTTCGGAGTGTTGCCAAGATCCAATGTGAGGGGATGCAGCCAATGTTTTCATCCCATCACACTCAAAGATCCACAACATTGTGTAACATAAGACATTTTCTAACCAAATTTAGGGAATATTTTGAAGCAAAAGTGCAATTCTCTGGGTGCTGAAGCCTGTGACTAAAATACATGCTGCTTCTCCTCATTTCCCTGAGATCAGCTCAGTTGGTTAAAACTTGGTTGTAATAATGCCAAGGTCATGGGTTCAATCCCCTCTGTGGGCCATTGACTTAAGAGTTGGACTCGATGATCCTTGTGGGTCCCTCCCAACTCAGAATAGTCTGGGATTCTGTGATTCTGAGATTTCAGCCTTCAAAACTCTCTTTCCCAGGATAATGAAACCATGGGAGACCACCTGGCATGAGCCACCTGGGCATCATGCAGCTGGAATTGGCATATCCAGCACTGCTATGAGAGTTTGTGGGGTTTCTCTTGTCTGATGAGGATGTCTCAGACCAGCCAAACAACTTCAGCTGAAACTTGCCGTAACACAAGGCCACTCTTCTCAGTTTCACTGGCTGGTATTTGGTTGGTTGGATTTTCCTACGTGAGGTATCCAGCTCCCAGCTAGGAATGGTCCCAGTGTGTTGAGAGGTATCAGTTGTGGAACATAAGTAAGTTTTAAGTAGAATGAGTTTCACAGAGTTGTAATACTGTGTGATTTAGTTTGTTGTTTGCTTGGCTTTATGAGCACGAGAGGCTGAATTTGCTGAAGCCTCAGGACACAAGACCTAAATTTACACCTAGAGGTGTTTTCTCCTGGAGTAAAATTAGTTTTCTCAACGATTTTAGAAGCAGCTGGTAGAGCACTGAGTTCTGGCTTTAATATGAGAAGGATATTGATACCACACATATGTTTTGGTTGTTGGTAAGTGATGTTTATCCTACATGTAGGGCTTTTTCAGTTTCACAAACTCTGTCAGGTGCACCAGCAATGTAAACCAAAAGATCAGGAGGCTACAACCATCAGCAGAAGCATCTCAGTCCAACCTCCCTTCCATGGGCAGGGACACCTTCCACTATCCCAAGTTGCTCCAAGCCCCTTCCAAGCTGGCCTTGGACACTTCCAGGGATGGGGCTGCTCTGGGCAACCTGTGCCAGGGCCTGCCCACCCTCACAGGGAAGAATTTATTCTATACATCTAAGATAAATTTCCCATCTTTCAGTCTGAGTTCATCCCCCTTGTCCTGTCACTCCAGTTCCTGATGAAGTTCCAGCTTCCCTGTAGCCCCTTCAGACACTGGAAGGTGCTCTGAGGTCTCCACACAACCTTCTCTTCTCCAGGCTGAGCAGCCCCAGCTCTCCCAGCCTGTCCATAGGGGAGGTGCTCCAGTCCCATTATCAACTCTGTGGCCTCCTCTGGACTTGCTCCAACAGCTCCACATCCTTCTCATGTTGGGGGCACCAGAACTGGACACAGTACTCGAGGTGGGGTCTCACCTGAGCAGAGCAGAGGAGCAGAATCACCTCCTCCAACCTGCTGCTCACAATCCTCTGATGCAGCCCAGGATACAGCTGGTTTTCTGGGCTGCAAGTCAAATATAGTGGGATTAAATCCACACATGCAGAAACATCCAGGTTTTTACCTACTAGAAGAGTCAAAAAGCCTTGGCAAGGCTTCATTGTTCTAAAATTTTAATAAGGAGTAAAAGAGTCATACCAGAGAGACCAGCAGGAAGTCTCTGTCTTTTCCACTGTCTCTTATGGTGAATTTTTCCATGTAAATCAAAGGTCTTAAAGGTTCAGCAAAAGCCCATACAAGGATTATGGAGGAGCATTTAACAGCCTGGACACTTCATTTCCCACACACACTCCCTGGGGAAATCTTAGTTCCTAGAATGAGGAATGAATGGTATGGGACACTCCCAACTGCTTTTTTAGCACAAATACTTGACAACACTGAAGCCAATTCAGAACCTTTACACAGAGCCACCCTTACTTTTAACAAAGTGTTAAAATTGCAAAGGCCAGCACTTGTAAGGGCAATGGCAGCCAAGGAAATCCACAGCCTTTCCAGGTTTCTAGGGAAGTGCAGGTCCTTGACATATCTGAATGTCAGCCTGCCCCCAAACCACACAAAATGTGACTTTTTGTACCAACATTTGTTACAAGTCAGTAAGCAATTGTACCTCACATGTGGTGGGGACAGGAGATGATCCAGCAACCTGCGAGATATCATTGTTTCTACATTAATTAACCATTGTTCAGACCCACTCATTAGTTGCTCTTCTTGTGCAAACACTTGCAACTCCAGGTTTTAAATGCTGCACGGGGAGTGCTGAGCACAAAATTCTGCTCTTGGGAACAGGAGTGACACAGGAGGGTCCCTTCATGCTGCTCTGAAAATATTGTACAGAGAAAGAACAGAAATGCCTTAAAGGGACGAGCTGATGGATATTCTGGTCCATTTAGAGCAAAAAGAAAAGCCACAAGCACACAGGGGTTCCCTTGCATTTAATGAAGACTCTGTGAAGGGAAATAGGTTAAGGGGTGGCAGGGCTGGGGTGCTGTGGGGACAGGAGGGGAGGGGCAGGGCTGCTGTGGAGCTGTGGGGTGAGAGGTTGGAGTGCTGTGGGGCCAGGGGGTGAGAGGCTGGGGTGCCATGGGGCAATGGAGATGTGGGATGAGGGGCTGAGTGCCTTGGGACAGCAGGGTGAGGGGCTGGGGTGCCATGGGGCAATGGGGCTGTGGGATGAGGGCCTGAGTGCCATGGGACAGCAGGGTGAGGGACTGGGGTGCCATGGGGCAATACGGTGAGGGACTGGGGTGCCACAGGACTGCTGGGTAAGGGGCTGGGGTGCTGTGGGAACATGAGGTGAGGGACTGGGGTGCAGTGGGGCTATGGGATGAGGGGCTGGGTTGCCACGGGATTGCAGGGTGAGGGACTGAGGTGCAATGGGGTTGTGGGATGAGGGACTGGGGTGCAGTGGGGCTGTGAGATGAGGGACTGGGGTGCAATGGGGCTGTGAGATGAGGGGCTGAGTGTCATGGGACTGCAGGGTGAGGGACTGGGGTGCCATGGGGCAATGGGGTGAGGGACTGGGGTGCCATGGGGCTGTGGGATGAGAGGCTGGGGTGCTGTGGGGACATGAGGTGAGGGACTGGGGTGCCATGGG
This sequence comes from Sakesphorus luctuosus, assembly GCA_013396695.1. Classification (NCBI taxonomy): domain Eukaryota; kingdom Metazoa; phylum Chordata; class Aves; order Passeriformes; family Thamnophilidae; genus Sakesphorus; species Sakesphorus luctuosus. The sequence continues at coordinate 113,518 of VWZD01009803.1, forward strand.
GCTGTGGGATGAGAGGCTGGGGTGCTGTGGGAACATGAGGTGAGGGACTGGAGTACTGGGGGTGAGAAGCTGGGGTGCTGTAGGGATGCAGGCTGGGGTGCCATGGGGATGAGGGATCAGGTGTTGTGAGGCTGTGGGGCTGCAGGGCGAGGAGCTGGGACCATGGGATGAGGGATTGGGCTTCCATGGGGCTGCAGAGTGAGGGGCTGCAGTGCTATAGGGATGCAGAGTGAGGGGCTGGGATGCCATGGGAATGTGGTGTGTGGGGTTGGGCTGCTGACCCACTGCAAGAAAGTCACAGCATGACACAGGCAAAGATCTCTCTGGACCCCATCACACATCCCGGCTCCGCTGGTTTTGTGTGGGTTTCTTTTAATTCTTCAAGAGTTTTGAACTTTATTCAGTAATGGAATAAGGTACAAGGAGAAAGGACTGCAGAGTCCCTTTCAGACACAGCAAAGGCTGAGCAGAACACAGGCAGGGAATGCTGTGAGCACTGACACCCACTGTGGCAGATGGCCCTGGCCACTGGCAGTGTGGGCACGTGGCACATGCAGCCTCGAAGGGACTGACAGGCTCTGCCAATTCACTGGAGACTCCACAGCCTGCACAACACAACCCCAGCCTTGGGTCTTGGAATGCTTGAGATGTTCCTGCTAGACCTTTACAAGGACATCACAGAATCTCAGAATGGTTTGGCTTGGAAGGGACCTTAAGGCTCATCTCGTTCCACCCCCTGCCACAGGCAGGGACAGCTTCCACCAGCCCAGGGTGCTCCAAGCCCTGTCCCACCTGGCCTTGGACAGTTCCAGGGATGGGGCAGCCACAGCTTCTCTGGGCACCTGTGCCAGGGCCTGCCCACCCTCACAGGGAAGAATTTCTTTCTAATATCCCATCTAGCCCTGCATCTAACTCCATCAGTTTGAAACCCTTATTCTCTCACTCCAGGCCCCTGTCCAAAGTCTCCCTCCAGCTCTCTTGGAGGCCCTTTAGGGACTGGAAGGGGCTCTAAGATCTCTCATCTCTGGGTGAAGAGACGAAACAGCCTCCTGGGAAGGAAGAGGGACTTTCCGAAGGAAACTTTCATGCAGACAGAAAATCCAGTACATGATTATGGAAAGGAAAAAGTACTGAGGACACCCTGGCAGAACTTTTTACATAAAGGAAAAGAGTAATTCTGCAGTTCTTTCATTTGGGCTCTGTGGGTGAAGGTCAGACATGGGAAGGCTGTTTCTCACCTCCTCCTCTTCCCTGGATACCTCTGAAGTCTAAAGCTTTGGCCCTCAGTGCTGGGTTTTGCCTGGGCTCAATTCCCACAAAGCCTGCTCATGCTGTGGTGCCACTGGTTTGCTCTTGAGCCCCAAGCTGAAACAGGCCAGGGAGGTGTGAGAAACCCCAGACTGGCTGCCCTCCCCTCCAGCATCCTAAACTGGGCCAGACTGGGTGAAGCAGGCTGGGTCTGAACTGCAGGAGGGGACCTTGAATGTCCCCAAAGGCAGTGCCCGTGGTCCCGCTCCTGGCACTGCTTTGCCCTCTCAGGGGAGGATGGAGAGCAGAGCTGCCAGCAGAGATGGCCCCAGGCTGGCTGGGGGTGCCCAGCACGGGGAGGGGTCCCTGTCTCCGTGGGTGGCACACGAGGGGCTCTGTCCCCCACGGCACCTACGCATTCTGAAAGCCCCAAACTTCCAAGAGCTGCACCTTGAAGTCCTCCTGGCAGAGCGGGGGGTTGTCGAAGGTCTCGCAGTGCTCCGTGTGCCCCCAGAGCAGGTTGGCATCGAGGGACAGGGCTTGGCCTCCCCCTCCACCTGCAAGAGCGAGCGCCAGGTCAGGACTGCGCTCCCACCTCTCGCCCGAGCGGCACCAGCCCGGCCCGGGAGGTTTGGGGATGGCTCCCACCTCTCGGCTCTCTGTGCCTTGGCTTGTCCTGCCCCTGCCCCCAGCGCTGGGAGGGAGGCACAGGCTGGCAGTGCCGCAGGGATTTCTGACTCACAGCGGGTCCTCTGCCGGACCCTGCCCAGCAGTGCTGGGGCACAAAGATCCCACCCCCAGCCCAAGCCTGACCCTCGTGTCTGCTTCCTGACCGTGCCCAGCCCTTCCTCGGGCTGATTCCCACCCATGTGACCTCCGTCCTGCCAATGTGAGGAAGAGGGGGCTGCCTTCATCTGCCCTGACTTTAAACTGACATCCCACACCAGAAGGTCTTTGCCCTCTGGAAGCAGCTCAGGTTTAACCTGGCAACCTGTGCCCTTTCCAGCCAAAGGGTGCCCACCCTCGGGTGCCCCGATGGGTAATTACCGATAACGATCCCGTCCCGCGAGCCGGACATGAACATGGAGGCTGTTTTGGAGGGCAGAAGGAAGTGCCTGATGGCCAGGAACGGGGACAGACGGCCCTTCCTGGGCGGCGTGGGCACCGTGAGGCGGCTGGAGCCGGAGGAGCCGGGCAGGGATTCGGGACACGGGGACGGCGAGCGCTGCCGGGAGCGCGGCACAGCCTTGGCCAGCTCCGGCCGCTTGATGAGCACCCACTCGAACCGCTCGGGCTCGGGGCGCACCTGCGAACGGGACACACCTGGAGAGAGAGCCCTGTGCCCCGGGTCACCTGGCACTGCTGGGAGAGAGGGTGGTGCTGCCTGGCCAGGGTGTCGGGGGCAAACCACACAAATCCTGGAATAGTTGGGGTTGGAGGGTCCTTTAAGGGCCAGCTGGTCCCCCTGCAATGAGCAGGGGCATCTCCGACCACATCAGGTTGCTCAGATTAAATGTTGTGTGTCAGTTCTGGGCCTGGGG